>PVKA01051608.1:0-12115 GCA_004027165.1 Ctenomys sociabilis | reverse complement strand
TTTTTTTTTTTTTTTTTTTTTTTTTTTTTTTTTTTTTTTTTTTTTTTTTTTTTTTTTTTTTTTTTTTTTTTTTTTTTTTTTTTTTTTTTTTTTTTTTTTTTTTTTTTTTTTTTTTTTTTTTTTTTTTTTTTTTTTTTTTTTTTTTTTTTTTTTTTTTTTTTTTTTTTTTTGTCTATCATAAATTTATATTGTGTTCTGTTAGGATAAAATCTGGTAGGTTAAGTAACATTGAAATTTCAATCCTAAGTATGTGTTTCTTTTTCCTTGCATTAGAATTTGGTGGCTTTGGTTCTGTAACAGGAAAAATTGAATGTGAAATTAAAATTAATCATGAAGGAGAAGTGAATCGTGCCCGTTACATGCCACAAAATCCTCACATCATTGCTACAAAAACACCATCTTCTGATGTATTGGTTTTTGACTACACAAAACATCCTGCTAAACCAGGTATGTAGTAATAAAGGCAGTCTAGTACTTAAACCATTTTTATCCAAAATAGACTGTATGGTTTAAAAATTGAGGATTCACATAACCATTTTCAGGTGATTTGTCCAAAAGAGCCAGCAACAGATTATCCTTACAGCTAAGGGTTATTATAGCAAAGGAGCTAGAACAAAAGCAGGAGTAAGACACACAGCAGATGTAGTCCAGAGAGTTCAGCCCAGGCCTGCAAGTCTTTCCTTTCCAGGGATACAAGGACATGTGCTGTTTTGCTAGCAGCAAATAGCATCTGCCGAGAGAAGGCTTTGTGAGTGCTAGCTGGGGTCTGGGTTTTCCTTGGGGGTCTGGTCACATGGGTACATCCTGTGCTGTGATGGGCTGCACTAATGAAAAGACCCAAGCTGTGAAGCCAGATGCATCTTGGTTCTTGCTGAAGAGTCCTGCAAGTCTTGACAAGTTGCTAGAGCATGCTTTGGGCATACGCAGTTTCATGAGACAGTGACACGAACCTTCCAGAGGTCACGTTCTCAGTTTGGCCAAGGGTCATTGATGGTTGCAAGCTACCTTAGAGACATGCAAGAGTGGTCCAACCTGCTGTGCTAGGAATACTTCTGAAAATTGATCAGGTGTGGGGGTGGATTGCCACTACATATATTTTCAGGTAGCTGGTTTCAGTGTTTCTGTGATGGAAATAATACTAGATTTTCTAAAGAAATCAGTCATTTAGTGGTCCTGAGGCACAATTTGCATCAAGTATTTAAAATAAAACAGAAAAAAGAGCTTTTCAGAGGTGATTATGTACCAGAACAAGTCCTTATTCACATGGATTTCTGTTAAGCTCACTCAGTGAAGGAGTGATTTGTTCTCATCAGTTCTGATAAACAATATAATGACTTAGTAGTTAATGTATTTCTTTTCTCCTTAGACCCAAGTGGAGAATGTAATCCTGATCTTAGGTTAAGAGGTCACCAAAAGGAAGGCTATGGTCTTTCCTGGAATTCTAATTTGAGTGGACATCTCCTAAGTGCATCCGACGACCATGTGAGAAATGTGTTCTTCCTAATCTGCTCATAAAGTGTCACAGGACAGCTCTGCACTAAGGAACACTATATAGATGAACAATTTTCTAAGATAACTCTGTTGATGATTTGTGATAACATTTTTCCAGGTTTTAGAGCAATGGTTTTTCAGACTGCTCTGTTGGAGCCTTAGGTTTTCACAAAACTTTGTTTCATTTAAAAAAATTAATGCTTAAAGTTGGGTGTGGTGGTGGTGCATACCTCTGATTGTAACATTTAAGAGGCTGAGGCAGTAGAATCACTATGAGTTCAGCCTGAACTATATAGTGAAACCTTATCTGAAAAAAAAATCAACACTTATTTTTGTAGTCCTAGGGATCTATCCTGGGGTCTGACACATGCTAGGCAACTGCTCTACTAGTTATACCCTCAAGCTCCTCACAAAACTCAAAGCATTCTTGGGATGGAGGGACAATGGGCAAAAGATCTGGGCAAGAGATTTCCCATTGTTTTAAAGAGGATCTCAAGACCCTTATAATGGAAATTATAAAGCATTTATGACACTAGACTACTGTACTTTTTATTTTAAATTGTACAACTGAGTGGATTTTACTATATTCAAATTCCACAACCCTTACCTGTATCCTGGAATATTTCCATCAAGTACCCCCGAAGGAAATTGTGTACCCATGAAGCAGTCCTTCCTTGTCCCTTACCATAGCTCCTAGGAAACAGTAATTTTATTTTTTTTGTCTTCATATTTCACATACGAGTAGAGTCATATACTATGTGGCCTTTTCTGTCTGGTTTTTACATTTTCAAGTAACATTTCTCCTTTCGTTGTATATATACACAGTTTGCTTATCCATTTATCAATCTAATGCATATTTGAGTTGTCTCTTCTGTTTGGAGCTATATTTTGAGTGATGTGAACATTGATGTACTATCCTGAATGGTTTTGATTTCTCTTGGATGATCACCTAGGAGTAAAATTGCTGGTTCATGTGGTAACACTGTATTTCCCTTTTGAAGAACTGCCAAACTTTTCTTGAGCAACTACTCATTTTTGTTGCTACCAGCAACGCAAGTGTTCCCTTTTCTGTAAATGCTATCAACACTTGTCTTTGCATTTATAGCCATCTTAGTGCAAACACATTGTAGATTTGATTTGCATTTTCTTGTTACCTGATGATGATCAGCATCTTTTCTTGTGTTTATTGGTCATTTTTATACATTCTTTGTAGAAACATGTTTTCAAATGTCCATTTTTTAAAAAATGTTGTCTTTTCTCTCTTTTGTGGTCTATGGTACAAACTGGATTTTAGTTTGTGGTCCTTCTGCCTCAGCCTCCAAAGTAGCTGGGTATAATAAGAGTGTACCGCCATGCCCAACTGACTATTTTATAGTCATTATATTGAATTGTAAAAATTCTTCCTTGTCTAGATATAAATCTTTTGTCAGATGTAATTTCCAGAGTTTCTCCCATTCTGTGGATTATCTTTCTATTTTCTTGATGGTTTTGTTTGTTTGTTTTTATTGGCTACAGGGTCTCACTATGCAGTTCAGACTTGTAGTGATCCTCCTGTCTCCCACCTCTCCAGTACTGGGATTACAAACATGCATCACCATACACAATTTAGGGACTGGCATGGCATGCGGTAGCAGGGATTGAACTCAGGTCCTTGTTCTTGCCAGGCAGACACTTAGACCACTGAGCTAACTCCTGAGCCACATGGTATTGTTCTTTGTTTTTTTCGGGAAGGGTCTACAGCCACAGGGTATTCAGGGTCTCACTACTAGATTGGACCCACCTGTTTACAGCCTCCTAAGAGCTAGGATTACAGGCACATGCCACCATGCCCAGTCTCAGTTGGCATCTCAGCATGTTCCAGAGGCAGGGCCAGCAAGGCAGGCCCAGGGATTGAATACCCAGCCCCTGTGTTAGTGTTCTTTGAGATACAGTTTTTTTTTAAATTTTGTCCAATTCATGTAGTTCTAAATTTTTTCACTTGTGCAAGCACTTATTCCACTGAGCTATCTACCCAGCCCCTTGATACTCTTAATATAAACTATTAACAGTTTAAAGTACCACACAATTGGAAATCAGTTTGATTCATTCATTGCACATCAGAATAGCATTCTCATTGCCAACAGTTCTATATCCTCTTGTGCATCCCTTACTATATGGGAAAGGCATTTGGTATGATTCTGGGAAAAAAAGGAACAGTTTTGGGCCTTCTGTATGCTCACATACCTTGACCACAGTTTCACTTCATGCCCAGTTTCACAGGAGCAGATTGCTTGCCTTTTAATTTAGTATATTCCTGGACCTAGTACATGGCCTTTCTGTCTTTGTTGATGGCCATGGCTGTTAAGTGTTTGAAATATCCAAAACAAATAAATGCCTCAGTCAAGATTCTCTAGTTGCACACAGCCAAAACCAACTCTTGAGTTAGTGGGAAAAGAACTCAGGACAATGAGTAGAGGAGCTCATAGGCTACTGTGATTGCTTCGCACACTCCCTGAAAGTGGAGGGCAGATCCACAACCCAAAGCAAACCAGTGAGCATTTCATTCTTCCCACACCATCATCAGAACAGCTTTTCCTGGTCACTCTAAGGATTCAAGGTCAAGGGCCACTCATGGGGCTGCTGTCACATTCCTGCAGCTCAACTGCCAGAGGCACAGAGACAAGGCTCTGCTTCCTATGAGATATAGAGACAGTGGGCTCAACCCACTAACCTGCTTAACCAGGGCTTTCTGAAAACATCAGCCCAACATCAAAGAATTCTGAGAGTCATGCACAGTGCTGAGCTACTCAGGCTATGTTCTTAGCAGGAGTAGGGGTAGAAATTGGGAGCCCTGTACACTCCTCTTCTCATTGCATGTAAATTACATGTCAGGATGTGTGCGTAACATAAGAGCCACTTGTATTAAAAAGTTTCTTTTGCTACTCTAGGTGTGTTACACGCCTATGATACCAACTGTTTTTATTTATTTTTTACTTTTTGGAAGAACCAGGGATTGAACTCAGGCCCTTATGCTTGCCAGGCAAGTGTTTATTCTACTGATCTGTCTCCCTGGCCCTATCCCAGCTATTTAGAAGGCTGAAGGAAAAGGGTCACAGTTCAGGTCCACCCTGGGCAATTTAACAAGGCTGTCTTGAAAATTACAAAGGGTGAGGGTATAACTCAGTGTAACCCCAGCACCACCAAAAATTAAAAAAAAAATTTGTTCTTTGGAAAATAGGTATTCCTGAGAAATAGATTTGTAGCAATAACATCATCATACAGGAAATTGGTTTAAGGGGCTAGGGGTAAAATTCAGTGGTATAACACTTGCGTAGCATGTGTGATGTATCTCCAGCACCACACAGCTGGCCAGGCATCGTGGTGCATTCCTGTAATCCTAGCCACTGGGGAAGCCGAGGCAAGAGGATAATTGTAGACTAGCCTGAGCTACAAAGTGAGCTCAAAGCCAGCCTGAACTGCATAGCTACACCCTGTCTCAAAAGGGGGGGGGAGAGACGGAGGGGGAAGAGCAAGTGAGCGCTGGGGCTAATTTCATTGAGATTACAATTTTTTGTCAACAAACCTCAAAATGAGTTATTTCCTTTATACCACTGACTGAGAATCTTTGCTCTATAGCTTACTTAAAACCTAAGACTTTGCTCTTAATTTGTTGTGATGAGATGTCGTGAGAGAATCCTGAACATAAAGCCTCATAATCTGTAGGTTGCTGTGATCTTTGGGGCCTGACAAAGGTCTTGATCTCTCCTTGGCTCCACTGATACTGGGGGAACGCACAGTGGAGATAGGTCTGGGGGCCCCAACCTTTGACCTCTAGAGCAGAACAGGGTGGGGTATTCTGGCACACAGTCATCCTGCTGCCACGTTGCCTTCATGTCTGGTGGTTCCTAACAGGAAGTCAGACTTGTCCAAGGGGCTTTTATTTTTTAAGGCAAGTTTTCATTTTCATTATCAGCCTTGCCAGCCCAATGTCTAGTTTTGGGATGTGCATTGCTGGGCAGTAGCTATTGAGCTGCTAGCTCTGTTATTTGTGTCATCAACTGTTTGAATGTGCATAGGTAGCAATTACAGCCCAGTGTCCTTTTACCTGCTACCATACTCTGTCTTCCCCAGTGTAGTTTCCGACCCCTCTGCATCTTCCATCATGGAGGCTATACCCACACAGTCTTCTGCTTGTATTTCTTCTGTTTCTAATTTTCACCTAGTTTTACTTTTAATGAATATACTATATAAGATGTTGGTCTTTCAGATACAGTGTCTTATAGCTTTTATCTGTTTTTTTTTTTTTTTTTTTCTCCTCAGACTGTCTGCCTGTGGGATATAAATGCAGGACCAAAGGAAGGCAAAATTGTGGATGCTAAAGCCATCTTTACTGGCCACTCAGCTGTTGTAGAAGATGTGGCCTGGCATCTGCTGCATGAGTCCTTGTTTGGATCGGTTGCTGATGATCAGAAACTCATGATGTATGGAGGAGAGTTTGCTGGGATTTTTGTGGCAGAACTGGGGATTGAACTCAGGCCCTTTCACTTGCCAGGGAAGCGCTTATTCCACTGAGCCATCTGCCCCCCCAGCCCTTGCTGGGGTTTTGATAGGTGGTTTGAGCTTCAGTGATTGTGGTATATTGCTTTGGTTGCTTTTTTAAAGCTTAAAAAGCTTTAGGTGAGGTATAATAGTTATACAATAAACTGTATGTAATGTCCTTTTTACATGAAACTGCTGTATGGACAAACTTTTATAGAAGAAAAACAGCTACATACATGTGAAGGAAAATGAGTGGTAATGACAAATAGCAGAATTGGGATCAAGAGTGATTCCATTGGGATGTGGAGCTAGTTGAATTTAGCCACTTAAGCCATTTCTGGTCTCCTAAAGAAATGCTGAGACAAATGTGGCAAAATGCTGAACTTGACAGGGCTAGTTGTAGGTATTGGGTTGCTACATTTTTCTCTGTTAAATAGCCTCTATTTTGTGTGTCTTGAAATAGTAAGCAATGGTTACCTGAAGCATTAAAAGGTTTCATTTAGTGGTAATGACCAGATGGCCATCTCTGTGTGATTGATGTCTGAAGGGGGAATGGAGTGGAAGGGCTGGCCTAGCAAAGTTTGGGGACCTCAGAGTCCTCCTTGAGTGCTATGTCCCTCATACCTCTGTTTCAGATGGGACACCAGGTCCAACACCACCTCAAAGCCCAGCCACTTGGTGGATGCGCATACTGCCGAGGTCAACTGCCTCTCCTTCAATCCCTACAGCGAATTCATTCTAGCAACGGGCTCTGCAGATAAGGTGTCAGAAGCTTTTGCATAATCAGTATTTGTGAAACCCAGTTGTTTTATACTTTAACCAGGTGTTTAAAAGATTTTATGCAAAGCACAGAAATGAATTCGTTTGTTTTTTCCTTTAGACGGTAGCTTTGTGGGACCTACGTAACTTAAAACTAAAGCTTCATACGTTCGAGTCTCATAAGGATGAGATTTTCCAGGTATGTGACACTTCTTTTTATGTCTGGTGTAATTGGCATAGGTAAAATTTAAAGATTTTTTTTTTGTATGTTGATGATGGAGGTGGGTTTTTTGTTTATAATAAAGCTCCTTCTGGTTCTAAGTAACTAGAGGAAACAAGTTGGAGCTTTTTAAGAGGCTCTTAGTTCAGAATAGAAGAAAAGATAGTACTAGCTTAAGATAACTTGCATGGACTCTTAGGTGTAGTAGTGCAGTAGGCTCCCTAGTGAGGAGGGTCTTGTGCCTGTTACAAAGAATTACATGGATTAGTGTACACTTGCTTGAAAAGTTGAAAGGCTCTTGGGATGGTTATGGAGCTTAGTTTATTGGGAGCCCTGGCTGGATTCCTTGGTATATTGGAGAGTGGAACTGCCAGTGGGGAGGCTGGGGATTGGGCCCTCTAAGAGCATTTTGAAGTGTGGAACAGGAGACCTATACCTGTTGGCCAAGATGGAGCTAGTGAAGGGTAACAATAACATGGGTTACAAGAGCAGCACAAACTGAGGGGTAGGGGTGCTTTACATATATTCTTAGAATATTTGTTGCTAGGTCCACTGGTCTCCACATAACGAAACTATTCTGGCTTCAAGTGGTACCGATCGTCGCCTGAACGTGTGGGATTTGAGGTAATTTAAGATCTAGAGACAAGATATTTTGTGAATAGTATGCTGATCTGGCAGGTTATATAATAGGGCATAAACTAGAAAAGCACTTTGTTACTCCCACTTCAATAACTGTAATATGAAAAGCAACAAAATTTCACCTACCTTTTGAAAAGAGTCTTTGTTCTGTAAAATAGGGGTGAGGCAGCAAATGGACCATAAAATCAATTTCTCTGTTGAGATGTTTGTCAGACAGGACAGAGAGCATGTGTGCGCACATGCACGCAGATAGTTGAAAAACTTGCTATAGAAAAGAATTGATGTCAGCTCCTCTTGTCTTGGAGGCTCTCACTGCACATCAGTAGCACTGCTCCTGCTCAGGTTCTGCAGCATTTGTTCTCCTATGATTTTATCAACTCATTCTACATGTGTGAGCTCCCAGTATAGCTTGTTTAAGCCAGGACTCCTTTGTAAAGAAGACAAAAGCAATCCGTACTGTGACCTTTGTGTTCTCTGGGGGCTCAGTGTAGTTTTTTCTCAGCTTGTGGAAGAGCCAGCCATGGTGGCACATGCCTGTAATTCTAGCCCTTGGGAAGGCTGAGGCAGGAAGATTTCAAATTCAAGCCCATCCTGGGCAACTCAGTGATTTAGGTGAGACCTTGCATCAAAAAACCAAAAGGAATAGGGGATGAAATTCCTTGCAACAACGCTGGATTTAATCCCTAGTGACCCCTGCAAAAAAACTAGGAATGGTTATATATATATAAATATATCTCCATATACATACACACATATATACATACATACATACATACATACATACATACATATATAATCTGTAACCCCTGACATGGACTAAATTGTTTCACGGGAAGGGGAAAAATTCAAGTGACTATATTTTCACTTTTAAACTGAAATTTCTAATAGAAGAAAACCTCCCTAAAAGTCTTTTATTTTGGCCTAGGGGGTATATGTAGCATTTACCTGACATGGATAAGGCCCTGGGTTTAGTCCTCAACATTAAAAAAAATCCTTGCTTTGGCTTAATACATTCCACAGTTAAAATGGTTTTGTTGTCGTATATAGACAGATTGAGAGTATGCTGTGTGGTTGTACTTCACCCCTGGAATGCAAAGGCTTTAGGAGTGTAGAGGCTATATGAACAGTTCACTCTGCAGCTATAATTATGAATAGCACTCACCTTTTTCCAGAAAGCAACTATCCTAGCAAGAAGTTGTAGTTAGTGCCTGTGCTTTAGGGTGAACTTCCTAGGTGATGCTAGTTTAGCGTATACTCTTGCTGTGAGAATTTTTAATAATGAAAGCATTCTATTCTTTGTTACTAGCAAAATTGGAGAAGAACAGTCAGCTGAAGATGCAGAAGATGGGCCTCCAGAACTCCTGGTAGGTGCTCTGGGAGAGAAGGTGCTGCATATGAGGTGGGATCTTTGTCATCCAGCCACTTAGCAGAGGGATGAGTCAGAACCTTCTATTCCAGTTGTCAAAGATGGTTTCAGAGTAGAAGTCTCGCTGCTACAGTGATCGAGCTCAAAAATTTTTCCAAAGTAGTACATGAAACCCAGTTTGTTTGTTTTTTGGTGGAACCGGGGATTAGTAAAAGTTATTTGAGCTCCTGGAAAATACTGGATAGTAATTTCTTACTGCTTTCAGCCTTTCTATGTTCTGAATGCTTTATTTGGAGGAAGGAGTCCTATTACTACTCACCAGACAGTGGTTCACACCTTCTAACAGGGTGGATAATTGGTAATAAGCTGCTGTTTAAGTTCAGGGCACTCTTTTATGAAGCATTGCCAAACTTTAGCAGTGGTTTCTTTGTTCTTGCTTTGAATTAAGCATTCATCTGCTAGTCATAAGCAGTTGGTCACTCATTGCTTTTAGCATAGGTTTTATTTAGCTCTTCTGGCACTGCTTATTTGTACTTTGTCCACAGTTACAAAAAGCAAGAGGCCCTATGACTAAGCCAACAAGATGCTGGGCCCTACTGTGTGAAGCCCCTAGGCAAACCTCTTATGAGTTTTCAAGGATCTACATAACATACTACTACTGCGTGCTGTCAGAGGTTCACCACCACTGCTCTAGCCAGGCCCTTGTACTCCTTAGCAGCTGCTTCCAAGCAACAAGTGGTAGAATTGGAATTGGTCTCAGTACAGCTGAGACAGGAGGGTTTCTCAGTAAATGAGAAGCACTTTTATTCCACAGTGCATGACTGACTGAGAAGTCTGCTTGTGAAGCAGTTTTATTATATTTTCTAGAAAACACATTGCTCCTAGCTACTTTTGTCAAGCTGTTTTCACTTAATTTTATTTTAGTGTGATGTAATTCACATACAGTACAATTCATATTGTTTATAATTCAGTAATTACCCAGAATTGTACAACCATCTCCACAAATCCTAATTTTTTTCTGTTTAAAAAAAAAAAACTCAGCTCCTTATGCTCTCTTCACCCAGCCCCTGATGCATTTCTTTTATGGATCTTGTTACAATGACTGCTGTGTACATTCCAAGGTAGTGGTCCTTTTATGGTGGAACTGGGGATTAAACTCAGACCCTTGTGCTTGCCAGGGAAGCGCTTATTCTAATGAGCCATCTCCCCAGCCCCAGTGAAGGCAGTAGTCTTAAAATAATTTGATTATACCCCCTGGGACTGTTCTGAAAAGCTTCCCCAGCTCAGTTTCCAGTATAGGTACACTCTATAATGTCATATCGCCAGCCCTTTTAAAATTTTATTCTTGAGATGGGTTTTAAGTTGGCTTCAAATTTGATCCTACTGCCTCAGCTTCCCAAAGTGCTGGGATCAAACCGATACACTGATTAGGTCAAAGGCACATATTTCATACAATCTCTGTCCAGCAGACAGAGACCTCATTGTCAAAGAATCAAGACAGAGTTTATCAGAAAGTGTGACTTGCCAGTTCTAGATAATGTTAATATTTGTGTCCTTTGAAAGAACAAGTTATTTTGAATTCTTATTCGGAGATGTAGAAGTCACAATGCCTTCTCTTAAGGTTGCCTCCTGTAGGAAATCATACTGCCTCCATCAAGCATTTCTTTGTAAAGCTCTGTCCCTAAGGGACTTTGGACCGGTGGAGCCCTGGGGGTTGGGCACCCCAGGGTAAGGTGTTTTGTCTGGAGACTAAGTGAAAGTGAGGCCTGTGCTTTCTAGTGCAGGGGGCCCCATGTAGGAGTGAGCTTACCTTACATATGAACACCTACCTAGCTGTGCGACACAGTGGTACAAATTGTTCCTTGAACTCATTATGTAGACGAAGCTGGCCTCAAATTTAAGGAGAGCCTCCTGCATCAGTCTCTAGAGTGCTGAGATTACAGGCATGCACCACACCTGAGCACAGTGTTGTTAGGAGAAAGCTCTTTTCAGGGACACAGGCCAGAGAATGATGTGGGGGGCATCCTATCTGCAGCTGACAGTGTGTAGTAGTGTATGTAGACAGAAACTCATATTTACTGAGACATTCCTCTTTTCTAGTTTATTCATGGAGGACACACTGCCAAGATTTCTGACTTTAGTTGGAACCCCAATGAGCCTTGGGTTATCTGCTCAGTGTCTGAGGATAACATCATGCAGATATGGCAAATGGTAAGCTAAAGTTATTTTTCCCAAAAGCCTGTTTTGTAAAGCAGAGATTTACTAGTGCTGTAATAGAAATATTTAGGTACTTATTTTAGTAACTTCTTTGGAATGTAAGATAAAGCCTCATTTGACAAGTCCTGAATTCAGTATTGGCACTTGGTCCACTGCCTTTGGCACCTGCTGAGTCAGGAGAAACCTGCACATCTGTGTGAACAAATACAGACACAGCATCCACTCTGGTGTTTGCTGGCATGGCACTCTGGGTCCTGGGACCTCAGCATCACTGTTGCGGTCTACAGGGCCTTGAGTGTTTGAGCATTGGCCCAAGAGGGGACTGAGGTGGTACAGTGACTGATGGCTTCCTAAGGTGGTCGATGTGTCATCCACACCTTGGATTATCAGCGAGACCATCACACCAAGTGACATTTGTGTGAACAAGGATTGAGTGTGTGGGACTAGATGTGTATGCAGGATCATACAGTGGTAACTATCTGGCCTGCCTGCCTTTTTCTTGGTGAAGTAGTACAAAAATCAAACTGGTCAATTCTTGTGAAAATATGTCATGGTCAGCAAATCCTAAAATCTGCATCAGCAAGTTTAAATTTATCTTTAGATGATTGTATAAAACCCTTGGGGAATTTTATCTGTGAATTTATTTGGTTATTGTCTCTAGGCTGAAAATATTTACAATGATGAAGAGTCAGATGTCACAACTTCGGAACTGGAGGGACAAGGATCTTAAACCCAAAGTATGAGAGCTGTTTTGTTGAATGTAATGCTACACAAATGCTTGATTTCTCAAGCACCAAAACAACATTGTATAGTGGGAAAGGTTAAGTGGGGTGGCTTATGGCATTCTTGACCCTATGATTCTAGCACTTTCAAATGAGCTGTTGCGTACTGTATCATATTGTAGT
>PVKA01051607.1:0-12115 GCA_004027165.1 Ctenomys sociabilis | reverse complement strand
AAAAGAGGAGGCAAGAGTATATGGTTTTAAGCTTATTGCAGATGCTTCCTGAGAAGACCCCAAGCTCAGAGATGACAGTGGCTTCCTAGTTCAATATGTGCTCCTCAGAGTCAGTCAAGATGATACAGGGAGAAAAACTGATCTCGGGTGGGTGACCTCCAAATGATACAGGAAACCTCCAAATGATATGGGGGAAAAATGATCTCCCAACCTGACCTGGACAAGTTCGTGTTCTCTAAAACTGAACAATGAATTTTAGGAACAAACAGAGTTTATGAGCAGAATATATTTCTTGACAGAAAGCTCCTGTCCGAGAGGGACAGGAGGTGGGCCCGAGTGGGTTGTCTCCAGGAAGCTGTCTTTTCCAGGGACTTTTATAGAGTAAAACCATTGTGGTGAGGTGGGTCTAAGGTGGGGGAGAACATGGGAACTTGCTTAGGTGGGCATGACGTGGGACAAAATTATGGTCAACCAATGAGATTACAAGCACCATTGCTCAGGTAAAATTGATTAAGTCCAGGACCAAATGGGAAGAGTCACATAGCAAGCGGGAATGAATCAGAGCAAGACTTTATCAGGTAGCCATCCAGTAGTAGTTAGATTAATGATTCTTAGTCTCCCTCAGGGTGATGATCAATCTCGGCTGCCAATCTTCAGGGAGGTCGGCATTTGTTTGATCTTTGGTCTTTAGGTCTGGCCCGCGGCGGGAGCATCCATCCCTCCCACAGCCATAAGGTATCTTGTCTTTGTGCTATCTCCTTCAAAGGCCTGGCCCTGTCTGACTGCCTATAACATTTCCATCTAAGTTGGCTGCCTGAAACAAAGAGACCCTTATGCACAGCCAGTGCTGCCCATGCCCTCCTCACTCTGAGCCCTTCCCATTCTTGGTTCCATTTCCCAGGGCATAGCTGGGATCTGAGGTGGCATTTGAGTCACTTAGTGAAGACTATGGGTATAAAGAGTAAAGGTATTTCTGTATTTCTGAGTCACTACATCCCCACCTCATGTCCAGAGGTCCCGAGAACTAAAACCAAGGATCCAGGGTCCAAGCCTTACCTTAGATGGGGGACCTGGAATTTTGAGTAACAGAAGAAGGGTACTCTGATTTCAATATTTCCCCTCTGAAATTCAGATGTTGAAATGTAACCACCATGTAACAGTATTAAGAGGCAGGGTCTTTGGGAGATGATTAGGTGATGATGGTGGAGGCCTCATGAATGAGATTAGGTGCCCTTCAAAAAGGATTTGATGGAAGGAGTTTATTCCTCTTGACTTTACGTCCTCCCATGATCCTCTTCTCTGGATGATGAAGCCTTCAGGGTGCCATTTTGGAAGCAAATGACAACCTTCACAGAAAACCAAACCTACACATAGGAGACTTGGCCTTGAACTTTCCAGACTCCAGAACTATGAGATATTAAGTTCCTATTCTTTATAAAGCACCCAGTCCCTGTTTTTTTTTTGGGGGGGGGGGGTTGTTGTTGTTGTTTGTTTTTGGTAGAACCAGGGATTGAACTCAGGCCCTTGCGCTTGCCAGGGATGTGCTTATTCCACTGAGCCATCTCCCTGGCCCCCTATTTTTTTTTTTTTTGCTTTTTTTTTTTTTTTATTGTAGAACAAAATAGCTAAGAGAGCAAAGAAATTTGATTGCATTCAGAGAGCACTGCCCCCTGTATTAAACACTATACTGGGTATTCTGGGAGGACATGCAGAAGACCAGACTGTCCATTCATGTGACGATGGAGACGCAGGCCCAGCTGCAGCATGCTCATATCATGATGATGGACACAGTGTTGGCCTCAGGGAACTACCTATCAGGCCAGTTCCTTTCCTCATAGAGAAGCGTGACACTTAGAGTTTGAAGAGAGCTCTCTGGCACAATCCAAAGGCCCACCCTGCAGAAACAAAGAGCACTAATGAGAGAACACAAGAACTAGTCACCTTGGGTTGAATTTGTATGTCCGTTATTAAATTGTTATCTAGTTTACACATCAGACTGTGCCTTCAGTTAGTGTAATTTTACCCTAACTGAATTTTCAAGGGGCAGGGGAGATGGCTCAGTGGAATAAGTGCTTCCCTGGCAAGCACAAGGGCCTGAGTTCAATCCCCAGTTCTGCCAAAAAAAAAAAAAAAAAAAAGAATGTTCAATCCTTGCTGGTGAAAAAGATATAGATCCTTTCCATGGTTCAATGTCACATTCCATCCAATAGGGCAACACATTTCAAACAGTGATCCTCATGGCTCAAAAGTTCTACGGTAATCTTTCCAAAAGATGCTAGACGAAGGTATGACTGGGACCTAGACTCCAAGCTATGGCACTCAAGGATCCAAGGATCACAGTAATTGCTCAACCACAGCAGCTTCTGTCTTGTAAATTTCCATGTGAAATGTCATTTTTTAAAGATAGATTTGCCAAATAAACAAATATGGAGGAATGGCTGCTCTTCCACTTGCTACCATACACAAGTCCTGTGCCCTCACTTAAAACACTGGGGGACATTAGAGATGTTGTCATCATGATGTCAGCATGATCTCAGTAACCCATAGGTCAAGTAACATGATATTACATCAAACTAGATATACCTTTTATTTTTACATTCAGTTTGTTTATAGAATGTTTTTCAAATTATAAAGTGAAATAGCTCAATGGACTAATAGCCTGCTTAGGCAAGTGCAGGTACCAGGGTTCAATCCCCAGCACCGCATGCCATGCCAGCCCCACCCCTGGGCACACTGAGCTGGCCACAGAGTCTGGGTATAGTAGCCCACACCTGTAATCCCAACGTTGGGGAGGCTGAAAACAGGAAGATCACTATGAGTCTGAGCTACATAGTGAGACCCTGTACCAAATAAATAAAAATAATAATAATGCATGCTGACTATAATAAATGAAGTGTACAATAGAAAGATTTATAAATTATAACTTAATTATAGGATTCAGTGGGGGGCTGACTCAGGCTGCCTTTAAGGGTGGGTCTGGTAAGGCCTGGGGAGCTCAGAATCGAACTGTGGTCCACTATGCCTGACTGGGTTTGCCAGGCACTTAAATTAACTGAGCTAACTTGAAGGCCCCCTGACTTAAGTCTAAGTTGTTGCTTTCTTAAGTGGGCTCTGACACAGCTTCTTTTCTGTGGTATGCAGTGTCAACATCTTGGTGTATAATCTTCTAGTAAACACCTATTAGGAAGAACTTTTGCTATCTCTGAAGTCACTAATTAATGTAAAAATCTCCCATGAAAATATATTCCTTGTTTTCATCCTCCAGCTAATCCCCAGAGATCATCTGGGTCTCCATGGAGAAAGTCTAACCAGAGTAGACTGGCATTTATGTAGTTCCAGGGACCAGCAAATGGAAGGGTGGAACCTCTAAAAGGAATGCTCACAGTGGGAGTCCTGCCTCTGAATCTCCATACAGCCTAAGAAATGGCAGAGTTTTGGGATTAAGATTGGGCAGCAGGCAGACCTCAATATAAATCCCACTTAGACACTTTCTGAGCATATTTGTTTGTTTGTGTGGGGGGATTGTTTGTTTTTGTATTTTAGAGAAGGGTCTACAGGGTGTTCAAGGTCTCACTACTAGGTCAGACTCATAGTGATTCTCCTGTTTATAGCCTCCCAAGAGCTGGGATTATAGTTGTGCACCACCATGCCCAGTCTCAGTTGCCATCTCAGCAAGCCCTGGGGGTGGGGCTGGCATGGTAGGCCCAGGGATCAAACTCCCAGCCCCTGCACCTACTTTCAGGTGCTTTAATCTGCTGAGCTATTTGACAGGCCCTTCTGGGCATATTTAAATGATGCATTTGCCAAACCCTAGCTGACTCATTAAAAAAAAAAAAGAAAAAAGCAGGAATTGTAGTATGTGTGGGTTAATCTAGGTCCAGTCTAGGTCCAACCAAAAACACAGAAGCCAATCTATGAAGTCCAAGCAAAGAGGGCTAAAAACAGGATCCTTAGAAGCTTCTACCTGTAT
Source organism: Ctenomys sociabilis (assembly GCA_004027165.1). Lineage (NCBI taxonomy): Eukaryota > Metazoa > Chordata > Mammalia > Rodentia > Ctenomyidae > Ctenomys > Ctenomys sociabilis. The sequence goes on along the minus strand of PVKA01051607.1, from coordinate 8,145 downwards.
GGAAGGCTGAGAAGGCAACAGTTAGAGAACTCATGGCTGAGTACCTGAGCTACATCATTCCAGCAGGGATTCCCTTCAGTCTTATCCAGAACATCTCAGAAGCTCTACTGACCTTGTAGGTAGGTCTACAGCAATAAAGCAAGCGAATGTCAACGAGCTCCTTCAAAAAGATATTTACCTGCAACTCCTTCCCAGGGAGAATGGTCTCACCCTCTTCTCTGCTCTACAACTCTGCATGAGCATCTCTCGTGCAGACTCACACAAGAGACCACACAGGAAAAGCCATTCTTAGAGACGTAGCTCCTCATCCTCAAGCCAAAGGTCACATGATAGGGGCCGGGGAGATGGCTCAGTGGAACAAGCACTTCCCTGGCAAGCTCAAGGGCCTGAGTTCAATCCCCGGTTCAGAGCCAAAAAAAAGGTCACATAAGGACAGGTGCCAGTGATAGACAAAATACTCAACATTACCACTGCCGAGGCTTCTTGTGAGATTAAAGGAAACAGCGCAGGTAAACTCTTTACCAAGTGCTCTGCAAGTGTCAATAATTAGAATTCTTTTTATAATAATAATCGGGAGCCAGGAGCTTTCCTCCCAGGACAGCACATGTATACTCCATTGAATGTTACAGAAAACCCTAAGCGTTGGAGCTCCCGTCAGGCAAACGTTCCCCATCACTTCACATCGCCCAGCAGGTCCTATCATTTCTTTTTCAGATCCCATTATAATGGCAACATTTGTAAATTGCTGATCCTTTAATTCCCCCATAAGCACACATTCTGGCTAAAGGTATTCAAGTCAATTGCATTGAGAGATATGAGCTAAATTCTCTACTTCTGTCTCTCCTGGTTTTATATTCTATGGCGATTGCACCCAAAATCGCTATCAAAAAAAGAACATTGTGCTACAGGTGTGTTTCTTCCAGCCTCCATCAATCAATTGTGAGGAAATCCAATCTCAGCCCCAATGAGGAGCAAGTAGCTCAGGTCTCCCCATCACCGCCCAGCACCATCACCGTACGTATCCAAATAATGCCATGTTTTCAGTACAAATTAATTTTAAAAACCCAGACAGCACCCAAACTTACTTCCCTGAAACTTAAATTCAAACGGTTCCATGGGTAACAAAATTATACGGGCAAAGAACTCAAATTGATTGGGCTTCAGAACTCAAAATTCAATTGCAGAAAAATGAAATAGGTTATAAACCACAAAAGCCTCACCAAGTCATTCCTGCTCTGAAGTACGTTCCAAACATCACATGGTCACAGGTCGGTGCCCCCTGCAAAGAAATCCATTTTACAAACAAACCCGGAGTTACAGCACCCAGATCTGTAATGCTTTATCCTGATTGACGATGGGCCCCACACCGTCACTTTCTCAGTGACTAAGGGTAGAGCTAACATTTTTGGAAGCCGCATTACCTATAAAATTGAAATAATCTCCAGAGAAAATAACCCAATTTAAACTTATTCTCCCTTTAGCTTGAATTTGCTTAGCTCTTTTAAACCTGGCCTGCATTGTTAGCTGTGTGCTGCAAAGCCTTTTGGTATTCTGCAGAACTGTCCCTATTCTGATGAGTTTTAAAATCAAGTTAACCCCCCATTTGTCACAACACCATCAAGGGCACACCAAATAGAAGCTTATGGAGCCAACAATTCCAATTAGCAGGTCTTTCTTAAAAGTCCTAAACTCATAGGTGGCACAAACATCTGTCCAAACTATTAACCCGCATCTAGGTGCCAGAGTAAATGAATCACAAAAGGTGTTTGAAATCAGGGAGCACACAGTCTAACCAGAAGAGATAAACAAACAAGCAAGCAAGTTCACATTAGAATTTGTAAATCCTAATCTGAAAGTCTCTTCTTTATTTGTCTGGTCTGGGGTTGGGCCAAGTCGATAAAAACCCATGAAAAGGGTATTCTTAGAGGAGGTGACAGCAAGTGAACTGTGGTAGGAATGATCTTGACAGCTCAGGAGATGGAACACATTGCCAAACACAAAGGCATAGACAACACATACGCCAAGCAGGTGCGCATGTCACTGAGGTGTCTCTCCAGCCCGAAATACACACCAATAAACAACACAGACTTCAAAAATGTTTGAATAAACACTCAATAGACACAAAAGATTTTATACTTAAGTTTACATACAAATAGTAACAATCAAAAGAATGTTTATGTGTCTCATGATCCAGTTTGAAACTCCCTGTGTGCTCCATTCCTTCTCACCCCTTTAATCCAGAGGTATCCTAATCTGAAGTCTGGATTATTGTTCCTATGAGGGTTAATCTTGGTTGTCAGCTTGGTTGGACTGAGAAATGCCCAAGAAATCAGTGAAGCACATTCCTGAGTGGGTTTGCAAGGCTGTCTCCAGAAATGAGGGGGATGTACAGGGACACCCACCTTGAATATGGATGGCACCATCCGGTAGGCTAGAGACCCACACTCTGACAGAATAAAAGCAAAAAGAAGCCTGCCAGCACCAGTTCTCTCCTTCTCTGCTTTCTGGCTTCCAAAAGGTGAGTAGCTGTCTGCAGCCATGCTCCTGCCACCAGGAGGTTCCACCTCCACTCAGGATCCCAGGGTGGAGCTGGTTGACCATGGACTGAGCCTTCCGAAACCGTGATCCCCAGTAAACCTCTCCTCCTTTAAGTTGTTTCCCTTCCCCAAGGTATTTTGTCATAGTGACACAAAGCTGGGGAACACAAAGGTCATAAGATCTTGTATCCTGATATGTCATTTAATATATTTTGTATCTTTAAGATTAGAATTACACAGTTAAGTATCACTGTGCAGTTCATATTTTTTTTTCAGCAACAGGGATCAAACCCAATACCTTGGCACACAGCAAGCAAATGCTCTACCACTTAGCTGCATCTTGAGCTCCTCATTTTTTAATTGAATTTTTTATGGAGCTCATTGTAAATTCATACGCACTTGTAAGAAATAACACACAGAGATTGTACATCCCTTCCAGGTTTCTCCAATGATACCCTTCTTCATAACAAGAGTACAGCCAGATATTGTCTTAATACAATTCACCAATTGTATTCAGACTTCTCCAGTTTATGTGTGTGTGTGTCTGTCTGTCTGTCTATCTCTGTCTATGTCTGTCTGTCTATCTCTGTCTGTCTGTCTGTCTGTCTGGTTCTAGAGTTTTATCACCCAGATCCGTGCATCTACCAACTTGGGTAAGACACTCTGAGGAAGAGTCCTTACGTTGCTCCGCGGTATACGTAGTGATCTCCTCCTACTCCAAAAATCACTGTGTTCTCTATTTCTATCATTTTTTAATTTCAAAATGTTCTATACATTAACTCATGTAGGATGCAACCTTTTTCAATTGACTTTATATTTATGATAATAATTTTTTCTTTCTTTTTTATTTTTTGTGGCCAGCTCAGCCTACCCTGGGGGCAGGGCTGGCACAATATGTGGTACTGGGGATCGAACCACGATCCCCGTGTGCTTGCCTAAGCAGGCACTTTAGACCTCTGAGCTATCTCACCAGCTCTGTGATAATGATTTTTTAAGATCATCCCAAGTATTCCTCTTTATTGCAGAGTGGTATTCCACTATATGGAAATACCATAATTTGTTGAAACCATTCAACTATTGAAAGGCATCAGTGCTGTTTTCAGTCTTTTTACTGTTGCTGACAAAGTTGCTGTGAACATTTTATGAATAAAGCTCCCCAGGTTTATGCAAGGACATGTTATTTTCCTGGGATAAATGAATATGGCACCAACTGCTGGGTCACAGTTTAATAAAAGTGCCAACAGTGTTCTACCGTAGCTCCACTATTTTAAATCAACATTTTATGAGTAATCTAGTTTTTCCATATCCTCATCACATTGGGTGTTGTATTTTTTAGTTTAGCAATCCTGACAAATGTGAGAGATACATCATCACAGTTTTAGTTTTCATTACCCTGATGGTGAACATTTTTCCAGGTGTTTATCTGACATCCAAATAGCCTCTTCAGTAAAATATTTGTTCATGTCTGTTGATCATGTTCAAATTAAGTTCTTTTTAGATTTTAATGCCGACTTTTGAGAGCATTTTCCTATAATCCAGATCCTCATCACTTGCCAGGTATTGATTTGAGAATATTTTTTCCCACTCCATAACTTGTCTGATAGCTTATCTTCATGCTCAAAATTGCTGACTTCAGCTTCACCCATTGTATCAACTTGATCAAAATATACCTAATCTGGGGCCGGGGAGATGGCTCAGTAGAATAAGTGCTTGCCTGGCAAGCACAAGGGCCTGAGTTCAATCCCAAGTTCTGCCAAATATACATAAGACACTCTAATGAGGATTAAGACACTTAATCATTCTATAAGTATATAATCATTAGAATTATTATGTTATGGTTTGTGTCTAGTTGTCCCCCCCAAAGCCTCATGTAGTCATGGGGTGAGGACTTCAAGAGTTTGTGATTAACTCATAATCCACTGGGATTATATGTGATCCAAGGTCAGGATTATGGGTCTTAGTACTGCTGGGATTATGGGTGCGAATACTTCCCCCAGCCTGGGGCAGAGAGCCTGAATGTAATATAAGAGACAGACAGACTTTCTGTAGCCATTGCTCTTTGTTGTTGCTGTTCTGCCACCATGAACAGCTGCTCTCTGCCATGTGCCCCTCTGCCCTGGAGCCAGCTGAATATGGACTAAAATCTCCAGTAACTGTGAGCCAAATAAACCTTTCCTTCCTTCATTTTGGGTGTTGGGTATTTGTCCCAGCAACAAGAGAAGAGTAACTAAGACAATTTATATATTTAATCATTCTACTGTTGATAGATACTGTTTTGTAGTTTACTTTCACAAACCATGCTACTTTAGGCCATCTTGATGCATCTCCTGCTCTACCTCTGCAAGATTTTCTCAAAGATACTGATCTGGAAGTCAAAGTGCTGGGGCACTGGGTATGTGCATTATTAACTTTACCAGGTAGCATTAAAGCTATGCCATGGAGGCCTGGGAGCGGGGAGATGACTCAGTAGAATAAGCGCTTCCCTGGCAGGCACAAGGACCTGAGTTCAATCCTTGGTTCTGCCAAAAAAAAAAAAAAATCTATGCCAAAGAGAGTGCATCACTCCCACCTGCACTATAAAAGTTCCTGTTACTCCATGCCTCTGCCAACATGTGATTTTGTTCATTTCTTTTCATTGCCAAGTTTTGGCAATCTGGCAATGGTATGGTGATAGCCTGTTTTTATTTATTTGGCTTTGTCCTTTATATTTGCAGCCCTGTAAATCAAACCCAAGGGTGCTCTACCCCAGAACTGCATCCCCACCCCTATTTAATTGTTTTTAATTTTGAAGTCAGGTCCCACTAAGTGGCCCAGCTGGATCTCAAACCAGCAATCCTCCTGCCTCAGCCTCCTTCAGTGCTGGGATTACAGGTACGCCCACCTTACTTGGATTTTATTTGTACCTACTTGGTTTAAAGTATTAGTATTTAGTTGTGTGCAAATACAAATGGTTTCCATATTTTTCTGGTAAGACTGAGCATTCAGTCGGTTACTCCTGTTTCCTTTTTGCCTAAGTGCCCATTTAAGTTGTTTTGCTCCTTGGAATTTTTCTCATCTTATTGATTCTTAGGAGCTTGGTTGGCTGGTTTGTGTTGTCACTATTTTTGTTCTTTTCCTTTATATAGTCTCACTACAAATCTGTTGTCACTTATGCATTGCAAATACCTTCTTTGCTTTATGGTTTGTCTTTTTCTCTTCTTTTTCTTCTCCTCCTCCTGCTCCTTCCTCTGTTCCAGTATATTCCAATGAACAAAAAAAAAATGAATATAGTCAAATTTTTCAAGCTTTTCCATACAGGTGCAATTTTGAGATATTAAGAAGTTCTTACCTATCCTGAAGTAACCACACTATTTAACCTCTGTGACCACAGTGTTTAAGAACATGGACCCCACAACAAACTGCCTACATTCAGATCCTAGTGAGAGGGCTAGCAGATAGCTCAGTACACTAAAGTGCCCGCTTAGGCACACACAGCAACCGGGTTGGGATCTCCAGCCTGCCATGCCACTCCTACCGTTGCAGTGCAGAGAGGGGGATTGAGGTTCGGCATGGTGGCACTCACCTGTAATCCCAGAGCTAGGGAGACTGAAAACAGGAGGATCACTATGAGTCCAATCTCTGTAGTAAGACCCTGTAGACCCTCTAGACCCTGTACTAAATACATTTTTTTAAAAATCCTAGGGATAAAAACTTAAGCAATTTATTTATTTAGGTGGAACCGGGGATTGAACTCAGGCCCTTGCACTTGCCAGGGAAGTGCTTATTCCACTGAGCCATCTCCCCAGCCCCCAGGGAGATGGCTCAGTGGAATAAACTTACTTAACCTCTCTGTCCCTTGGTTTTCTCATTTCCTAAACAGGAATGAACTTTACGTTTGTCTTGTGACCTAAATACATCAGTATATATAAAAAGCAGCTGGAAGATTGGTACATGATATTGCATGCTGTTATCATCATTATGACCAAGTTCTTAATATTGACTTTACATTTAAACTTTCAGCTCTTGAAATCTATTTTTACATATAATGTGAGGTATTGGCCCAACTTTTCTTTTCTTTTCTTTAATTCTGGGGATCAAACTCAAGACCTTGCACTTGCCAGGCAGGTACTTATGCTGCTGAGCTACTACTTTTCTTACTATAAATGACCAATTTGCCCAACATAAACCAAGTCTTACCTTACTGAACTGCGACACTAACATTGTCATAAATCCAGTTTCCATCTCTTGTGGTCTGCTCGGAGATTTCCTCCATGCCATTGGAGGAAATTCTGAAGCCCATTCCAGCTCTGTCTTACTTACTGTAGTGCCTCAAAAGATTTCTATTCCCGGGAGGCCAGGTGGTTGCTGCCGCGTTGCCGACCTCGAGCAGCGGTCAACTCCACGTAGAACCTGGGAGCAGGAGATTCGGAATCGAATCTCTTCTCTCATCTCTCGATTTTTGTCACTGTTAGCAACTTTATCATCAAACACGATGGCTAGCAATGTTACCAACAAGACAGATCCTCGCTCCATGAATTCCCGTGTGTTCATTGGGAATCTGAACACTCTTGTGGTGAAGAAATCTGATGTGGAGGCCATCTCGAAGTATGGCAAAATCGTGGGTTGCTCCGTTCATAAGGGCTTTGCCTTTGTCCAGTATGTTAATGAGAGAAATGCCCGGGCTGCTGTAGCTGGAGAGGATGGCAGAATGATTGCTGGCCAGGATTTAGATATTAATCTGGCTGCAGAGCCAAAAGTGAACAGAGGAAAAGCAGGTGTGAAACGATCTGCAGCGGAGATGCACGGCTCCTCTTTTGACTTGGACTATGACTTTCAACGTGGTTATTATGACAGGATGTACAGTTACCCAGCACGTGTTCCTTCTCCTCCTCCTCCTATTGCTCGGGCTGTAGTGCCCTGGAAACGCCAACGTGTATCAGGAAACACCTCCCGAAGAGGCAAAAGTGGCTTCAATTCTAAGAGTGGCCAGCGGGGATCTTCATCCAAGTCTGGAAAGTTGAAAGGTGATGACCTTCAGGCTATTAAGAAGGAGTTGACTCAGATAAAACAAAAAGTGGATTCTATACTGGAAAGCCTAGAGAAAATTGTAAAGGAACAGAGCAAACAAGCAGTGGAGATGAAGAATGATAAGACCGAAGAGGAGCAGACCCCCACCTCCCAGAAGAAAGATGAGACTAATGTGAAGATGGAATCTGAGGGTGCTGCGGATGACTCTACTGAGGAGGGGATCTACTGGATGATGATGAAAATGAAGATCGAGCGGAGGACCAGCTGGAGTTGATCAAGGATGATGAAAAAGAGGCTGAGGAAGGAGAGGATGACAGAGACAGCGCCAATGGCGAGGATGACTCTTAAACACATAGTTTGGTTTAGAAGTCTTGTCCCATTATTTTTTTTTTAATCTAGGCACTTGTCTAAGATCAAAATTTCACCAGATCCTCTCCCCTAGTATCTTCAGCACATGCTCACTGTTCTCCCTGTGTCCTACCATGTTCATAATTGCCCTGCGCCTAGTACCATTTTCACTTCCTCTGATGCTCCTAGTAGTTTTGTTAAGTCTTCTCCTGTAATTTTTGCTTTTTAATTTTGATACCTCTTTATGACTTAA
>PVKA01051606.1:0-12115 GCA_004027165.1 Ctenomys sociabilis | reverse complement strand
ATAGCAGAGGGGAGGGAAGTCAACGTCATCAGTGAGGTAGATACATTAGGGTAATGTTATAGGCTAATAACATTCATGTGATCAACCAAAGGAGCTTGTCACAGGAAGTCTAACTAAAAGAACAAAGGCAGGAAGCCATAATGCAGCAATTAACAGGAAGTGTCCATAAAAGGAATCTAAAGGAAGGCTTCCGGATTATATTGTCTCCCACACAGAGCAGTGCTTTTAATATTTTCCTGATTTGGTTCTTCCTTTCTTCAAACCCAAGATCTGGCTTTGGACCACAGTTTTAAAACTAATAAACGAAAGTGAATAGGTTTGGTTGGATTGAGGGAAAGGGACAGAGTGAGCAGAAGCTGTTCACATATGCATTGTAGTAACAGAAAAACAGCAGGCTGGGATAGGTTATAGAGGGCTTGAAATATTTGCAAAGATAATTTGATCTTGATGTTTAGGTGTTTAGGTTGGAGCTTCCTAATCCATGTGTCAGAATTGGAGGTAATTCTCCAGATTAGTTGCAGGCTATTTGTCTACTTCTCACTGTTATATGAATATTATAATTTGCTATGAGCGCTGTACGAACAAAGCACTACTTTGATTCCCAAAAGCCATATTGTTGAGCAAGAATTTTCAAGCATGTACCACACTCCAAGGGAAAGTTTTAAAAACCTATACTAAGGTTTGGAGAATTGCTTAATCTGAGTCATAATGAAAGAAGAAATCCCCAATGATTCTGCCTTTTGCCCTACTTCTCATACACAAAGAGCCAATAACACTCTCTCCACTCTGTAAACCATTACTGATAAGTGAAAAGAAAAACAAAACCCAGTGCCTATCCACAGAAGTCAGCCCTGTGGGGAAAGAATTTGCACCTGGAATGAACTAGAAGGCTATATAGTATTTTGCTGAGCACTTCTTTATCTTTGATCCTAAGTAATGGAACTCCAGGATTTCATATCAATGGTTATCAGCAACAGAAACAAACTAGTGATCTAATCAAACCAAAATCTCTCAAATAATTTATTGAAAGGATGTCATAGATAAGGGGACTTCTAAAATCAAGGAGAAACTTCCAGGCCAAGATTGGAAGATTATGTGCACTGAAGGGAATATTGTAACTACGAAGAAGCATATAATCTTCTTTTACCAGGAATATCTCTCTGAGATACACTGCCTGATTCTGTGTATTATTAAAACTACAACTAGACCCTAGCCATTCCTGTTGTGCTGTCAGTTATTCTAGATTCATAGTCCCTAGAGATGGAGAAGGAAGGAGGAGATGTATCCTTGATCTTCTAAGTGAAGCTGGGCTCTGTGCCCCACCACTATTTCACATCTTGAGGGATCACCCTCGGGTAGGAATGAGTGATGGAACCAATCAACAAACAAAGCAATAGTCTTTGTAAACATAAACCAAACATGGTAAGCATTGACTGCTCCTTTCTTTCTTTTTTTTATATTCATGTAATTAGAATTCTCAAAGTAGAAAGGAGTGGGCAATAAATATTTAAAGATTTAAAATTTCTAAATTTAGTTCAACTTATAATACCACATTTCCAAGAAAAATGCAACTTTTGCACAAGAAATTTAAATAAAATCATACCAAGATACACAAAAATGATACTGTCCAAAACTTGTTATAAAGAAAAAAATGGTTAAAGCATATACATAAAAAGTATCAGCTATGGAAGAAAAAAATTAAATAGCATCTTATTCCACATTAGAAAAAAAGGACCAAGTATGTAAGAAGCTAGAATAATTAAAGGACTGAAAGAAAAAGATCGATCCTCTTTTAATTTTATACTTAGCAAACATGTCTTTGAAAACTAAAAGTAAAATCTTTTCTAGTTATACAAACTTGAAAGATTTTAGTACCTCCAGATGTAGCATATAGGAAATAACAAAGAGCATAATTCAAAAGGCAAGACAAGTTGCAGTATGTTCCTAGATAAACAATAAAGAGCTCTCAAAATGATAGTTATGCAGGACTATGTAAAATATATTAGATGAACCCCTATTTGAAAGGTCATTGAAGATTTCTATGAAACAGAATCAATCTTATGTCGGGTTATACACATACTTTTTTCACATGTGTGTGTGTATAAAGGACAGGGAAGAAGCAATTTAGAGTCAACAGAAAATGGAAATACACCTTTTAAAGTTTCTAATACTAGGAAAAGATATATAATGTTTTTAGATAAATTGTAATTCAAAAGTTAAGATTAAGCAATATTCAGACAATTAAATAATAATTAATTAAAAATTAAATGTTTCAAAACAATTGATAGTAAAGAAGTACTAAGAATAAAACATGAGATAAATAGTAAAATGACAAATAAATGACCATCACTTCTAACAGTTTGGGGATAGGATATCGCACAAAGTTCTAGTGTGCTGTGGGCATGGATAATGACCATGACACTTACTGGTGGCCAGGTGTCACTTGTGGGACTGAGCTATAGATATTTCCTTGAAATCTACCCTGTAGTCCCATATGGAATCTTGAACCATAGCGTGCAAGAGAAGTCCATTTGTACAGTGTGCTCATGGAAATATTTTGCTGTTGTACAAAAAAGAATAACTGAAAGACTACTATTTTATACCTCTTATTCTCCTGTGTTTAATTGTTTGCCCTATTAGGTGGGTTATTTCCATTCTAGTTCATGGGGTTGTGATCGATTTTCTCCCTCTTTAACACATCACTTAGTAGTCTGTGTAGCCTTGGCTTTGTCATCATGAAATTCTTTAGTTGTTCTTTGTCATGGAAGTATTTTACTTCTCCTTGAATTTTACTTATACTTGAAAGAGAGTTTTGCAGAGTATATCAGTCTGGGTTGGAATTTGTTTTCTTGCAAGACTTGAAGTCTATTCTTGACTTGATGGTTTGTGAAGAGAAATCTGTCATTATTCTGATGGGTTTTCCTTTAAATGTGATCTGTTTCTTTTCTTTAGTGGCTTTTAGTATACTGTTCCTGCGCTGAATTTCCAGGATGTTGATTATTCTATGTCTGGGAGTGGTTTTAATTGTGTCAATGTTATTTGGAGTTCTATATGTCTCAGTTACTGAATGTAAGATTGTTGCCCCATATTTGGGAAGTTTTCTGCCGTTACTTCTGCCTATATTCTTTTATATTATTTGTACTGACTCCTTCCTTCTCATTGATGCCTATTAATCTCACATCATCCTTGCATTGTCTTGCACATGTTGAATTATTTTTTCCTACATCCTAGTCATTTTTAAGACATCTTTGCTTACTTTTTCCCTAGCTGCAATGGTGTCTTTAAGGTCAGAGAGTCTATTTTCACTTTCATTCAAAAGGTTTTGCCAGCTTGTCATTGAGGTTTTAATTTCCTGTATATCACATTTGATCTGGTTCATACATTTTATTTCTTTCCTATATTGCTTATTCAGGGGTCCCATCATTTTTATATTCTACTCTATTTTTTTTATCAGTGTATTCTTTAGAAGCACTTAGAAGCTGGGCGTGGTGGCTCAGGCCTGTAATCCCAGCACTTGGGAGGCTGAGGCAGGAGGATTGTTGTGAGTTTGAGACCAGCCTGAGCTACAAAGTGAGCTTAAGGCCAGCCTGAACTGCATAGTGAGACCCTATCTCAAAAAGACAAAAAAAAAAAAAAAAAAAAGAAAGAAAAAGATTACTTAGAAGCACAGTACTTCTTTGATTATAGCTATCACTACTTTTTCACTTCAGAAATTATTTCTGATCTGATCTCTTCTATACCTTTCTGCAATTGTTTACTTTCAACGCTATCATTTCAGAGATTTCAGGCATGTGATTTCCATTTTCCTCTATGCTAGGGTCTTCTGCATTTGTACTGGGTGGACTCAGGGCCTGAGCCTGCTTTTTTTTCCTTCTCTTTGTCATTTTGTGTACCACTGATTTTTGACCTTTGGTGTAGAGCTTAGATAGAGTTATTACCTTAGCACCAGGTACAAATCTATGAAGTTCAGAGTCCTCCAGGTGGTGTGGCTTAGGTCTGGTTGCTGTGCTCCACTTCTTCCTGCTGCAGCCTTGCAGGTGAACCCTTTGTGTCATTCTTGAACTCACTATATAGTCCCGTCTGGCCTCAAGTTCATGGCAAATTATCAAAATTCATTCGATCTCTATTTCTCTAGTTGGATAATGATATAGATTGCTTCTAGCTTTTAGCTATTATGAGTAAAATCTCATACAAATCTTTGTTTTGTTATATCTTACTTCATGTGTGGACAAATACTTTAGAGTGAAATGACTGAATCATCCAGCAGGTTTATGTTTTAACTTTTTAAGAAATTTTTTTTCTAAACTGGTTCATATTTTCCAATTTTGCTAGCAGTATGTAAGTCTTCCATCTTTTCCACATCCTCACCAACAATTGATATGACCAGTATCTTTAACTTTATATATTTTAATATCTGAAGAGTAGTTATCTCATTGTGGTTTAAGTTGAATTCTCTTAAAGACTGCTAATATTAAGTACATTTTCATACACTTATTTGCCAAAAGTACATATGCTTTGCCAAAGTTTCTCCTTAAATCTTTCCTTTATTTTAAAATCTGAGTTTTGCCAAATGCAAGGTTAAACAAATTTCCCCTATGTTGTCTTCAGCAACTTTTATAGCTTTAGGTTTCATATTTAATTCTATGATCTATTTGTGCTAATTTTTATACAGAGCAGGGGATATGGATTAAAGTTTTTTTTGTGTGAATTTGGATATCCACTGAGTACAGTACCACTTGCTGAAAAGAGTACATTTCTCCCTATGGCATTACCATTACACCTTTGTCCAGACGTGGTGGTGCACAAATGTAACTCCAGCACTCAGGAGGTTGATGCAGGAGGATTTCTGTGAGCTTGAGGTCAGCCTCAACTACATAATAAGACCCTGTCTCAAAAACAACAGAAAATATTCATTTGTACATAAACTTATAGGTCTATTTCTAGTCTCTCTATTTAGCTTTAGTGGTCTATTTGACCATCTTATTCAAGTAAGATACTGTTTGATTATTGTAGTTTTAATAAGTCTTAAAGTTACATAGTACTACCTTGCAATTTTGCTTTTTCTCAATGTATTCTCTCCATGCGAGTCTCCCCAGGCACACTATAGAACTTCGATCTCTTTCCTCTGTGGCTCCATAATCTCCTTGCTCAGAAAATTTGGAGCTCACCTGAGTTTCATGATGTTGCACTACAGGTTCCCCTATGTCCTGAGTCTTCGCTGACCTTGAAAGGCTAGGTCCAAAATGTTGGCTGGCCTTGTGGCTCTTCTATTTCTCCAACTCTGACTTGTAATCCTAGGTTGTTAACCATCCAGAAGAAAAGCTGATTAGTACCCTGCAGTGTATGCCATTCACTTTGCCTTATCTGACTCAATTGATTTTACTTGTTGTTGTATGTTTCCATTTGTATTTCTGCTTTTCACTTCTTATACTAGAGAGACTATACGATATTTACACATGTGTGTCTGGTTTATTTCACTTATGAGTATATGTTCAAGTGGCATCCACTTCAATATAAATGCTTCAAACTTATCATTCTTAACAGCTGAGTAATCCATTATATAGAAATACCACATCCTTTTCAACCATTCCTCGTGTGATGGACATCAATGTAATTGTGGATATTCTACTTTTTTGCATTTCCGCGTAATATTTGGAATCATATTGTCGAATTTCATTTAAAAACTCCTTTGATATTCTTATTAGAATTGCACTGAATTTGCAGAATTTGAAGACAATTGACCTCAATGCTATTGAGTCTTCTAACCCATAAATAATGGTATAATTGTAATTTAATTAGATATTTCTAATTCCCTCCCTAATGATTCTTAGATTGCAATATATAGGCCTTACATATCATCTATCAGATTTATTGCTGTATCTTATACTTTTGATGTTATTATAAATGGTGTTGTTTAAATTTTTGATTATTGAGTAAGAGTATATAAAAAGACATTAACATTTTATAAATTCATTCATAGTTTTTACATGTCATCTGTCATTAAAACACTCTTACTTCTCTCTTGTTGCAATAGATGTCTTTTATTTCTTTTCTGAGCTAATTGCTCTAGTTACAAATTCTACTACAACATAGAGTAGAAGCAGGGACAGCAGACATCTTTGTGTTTTTCTTGATCTAGGTGGGAAGCATTCATTCTTTTACATAAAGAATGATTTTTATTATATACAGGCTCTTTATCAAGATGAAGGTTTTATGAAGTTCCCTTCTATTCTTAATTTGTTTTGAGTTTTTTTTTTCTTTTGATAGAACCAGGGATTGAACTTATGCCCTTGTACCTGCCAGGGAAGTGCTTAATCCACTGAGCAATCTCCCTGGCCCCTGTTTTGAGTCTTTATCAGAAAAAGATACTGGATTTTTCTGCCCTTATTGAGATGATCATATGGCTCTTCATCTTTGCTGGTATAGCGAATTTCATTAATTGATTTTTAAGTATCAAAATATCCTTATATTCCTGGGTAAACACAAATTGGTAGTAATGCATTATCATTTTCCTTTTGTAGTATTGGATTCAATTTGCGGAAGCTTCCCTTAACATCTTTGCATCTAAATTCATGAAGACTTGTAGTTTTCATATATCAGCTTTGTCATGTTGTTGCAATGCTTTTGTCACAGTATGTGCTTAAATTTTTTAAGTTTTATTTATTTATTTATTTATTTAATTTTTTATTTATTTATTTGGTACAGGATCCCAGTACCCAGCTTGATCTCATAGTGATCCTCCTGTTTTCAACCTCCCCAGTGGTAGAATTATAGGGCTGTGCTACCATGCCTGGTCTTGGTGGCTGGCTAAGTACACCCAGGGTTCTGAGGCCGGGGTGGCCTGTGGTGCCCATGATTGAACTGGGTCCTGTGCTTGCCAGCCAGGCACTTAGACTGCTGAGCTATCTCTCCATCCCCATCACAGTACATGTTTACAAGGATTCCTCCCTCTTCAATTTTCTGGAAGAGTTTGCGTAGAATTGATATAATTGAGTTTCCTTCGGGGAAGAGCAAATCCAATTTCTGTAATAAATACATTGCTACTCAGGTTGTGAATTTCTTCTTGAGTGAGCTTTCATAGATTGTGTCTTTCAAGAAATATATTCATTTCATCTAAGTGTTGACATTTTATGAAAAAGTTGTTTATAGAATCCTTTTTTCAAATCTATTACCTGTGTTGATGTTATTTGTCTTTTGAATTTTTGGTCTTTTCTCCATTTTCTGATCTGTTTGGCTAGAAGTATATTAATTTTTGATCCTCTCAACATTTCAGCTTTTTTGAATTTTCTCTTTTCTATTTCATTTTCCTTTCTGCATCTATCTCTAGTATTTAATTTTTTTGTGACTTTAGTTTTCATAGTTTTCTCTCTAGAAACTTGGAAGAAGATCTTCCTTTCTAATTTTCTCCCTAAGTACTTTGCAGCATCATACACTTTGTTTTTGTCTTTTGTTATGGTTTGTGTCTAGTTGTCTCCCCAAAGCCTCATGTGGTCATGGGGTAGGGATATCTAGAATGTGAGTACTACACCTAGCCTGGGTCATATAGCCCAAATGCCACTTAAGGGAGACAGATTTTCTCTCTGTTGCCATTGTCGCTGCTACTCCTCCCTCTTGATCTTTCCTTTTGCCATGAACTGCTGTCCTCTGCCATGTGCCAGTATGCCTTGGAGCCAGCCAAGTGTGGACTGAATCCTCCATTAACTGGGAGATAAATAAACCCTTACTTCCTTCATTTTGAGAGTCAGGTATTTGTCCCAGCAACAAGAGGAGAATAAGTAAGAAATTTTTTTGAGACAGTTTGACTATGCATTTCAGACTGGCTTTGAACTCATTTTGTAACCTGGGCTGTAATTTCAACCTCCTAAGTGCTGAAATTACAGCTGTGCACCAGCACACCCAGATCTACACACTTAAATACACTGTGTTTTAATTTTTATTGTGTTTTAAGTATTTCTAATTTTTCTTTAATTACCTCTTTGGCCCATTGGTTACTTAAAAGATTTCTATTCAATTTTCAAACCTGTGAAGATTTTCTAGGTATTTTTTTCTGTTACTAATGCCTAAAAGTACTCCATAATAGTAAAAAAAAATACACTTATGACTTGGATCTGTTTACTTTGTTGAGACAGGATCTTGCTACATAGTTCAGGCTGAACTTGAGCATGCTATGAAACTTCAAAGTGCTACCCCACTGCTGGAATTACACCACCAAATTTGACACTTAAAACTTTAAAATTACCTGGGACTTATTTATGGGACCAGAATATAATGTCTTGGGAAACATTCTATGTGCACCTGAAAAGGATGTGCACTGTGCTGTTATTGAACAGGGAATTCTTCAAATGTCAATTAGATCCAATTGATTGATGTGGTTATTGAATCAAACTATGTCTTTAATGTCTACTTGTCATATCAATTTTTTTTAAGTTGAGAAGTTTTTTTTCTTTTCTTTTTTTTTTTTTTTGCTGGCTCAGGCTGCCATAAGGTTAGATCTAGTAAGGCGTGGGGAACTGGGGATTGAACCTCAGTGACCTTCTTAAGGGCAAGTGCTTAAACAACTGAGCTAACCAGCAGGTCCCCCGTCACATCAATTATTGGGAATCTTGCATGATACCACTACACTAGCAGCGCTGTTTGTCATATCAGTTATTGAGAGGAGGTTTTTGAAATATCAGATGAGATTTGTAAAATTGCATATATCTCATTGAAATTTTGTCAGTTTTTACTTCATGTGTTTTTAAATCGTTATTATGTACTCAGAAGTTTTGTTCATTTTTCCCCATTTCTTTCTTCTTTACACTCATCCACTGAAATTTTATTTTTTGTATTTTATATGTCTTAATTCTAAAATTTCACTTGGTTCCTGAAAAGTCTTCTTCTCTAAAAGTCTGTTTCTTCTCTGAAAATCTGTATTTTATTTTTGTCCCAATTATATTTGCAATTTTTTATCAATAGAATTTTACGGTGAGCATTGCAAGTTGGTTTTCGGATAATTCTGATATATGTCATCATTTATTATTTTATTTTATGTATTTAGCACAGGGTCTACAGGGTCTCTCTACATAGATCGTACTCATAGTGATCCTCCTGTTTTCAGCCTCTCAAGCACTTGGATTACAGCCATACACCACCAAAACCAGTCTCAGTTGCCCTCTAAGGGAGCCCTGGGGCTGAGGCTGGTGCTGGCATCACCGCACTCCAGGGATCAAATTCCTAGTCCCTGTGTCTGCCGAAGCAGGGGCCCTAGACTGGTGAGCTGTTTGGTAGACCCTCATCTGTCATCTTGATGTTGGTGTCTATTGATTTTTTAACATTTGACTTGAGGGTTTTTTTTTTCTTTTTGAAAAAAAGTCTTACCATGCAGTTCACACTCCCCATGTAGCCTAGGCTGGCCACAATCTCACAGTAATCTCCCTGCCTCAGCCCCCAAGTGCTAGGATTTCACATAAGGCATGTGCTACTATGCCTGTCTCAATTTGAGATCTTCTAAGGTCTTGATATGAAAAACAACTTCACTGAAATTTTGATTTTTCACACATGTTCTAGAATTAGGTATTATTTAAACATTAGCTTTAAACATTTGTTTTATTTACAGAAAGCAAAGTACTGTGTTTGCCTTGCTACTGTTGAGTCGGAATTCTTGTGCAGGCTCTCCTCTCAACCTCTGTTAGCACACAAGTTTGAAGACTCCTTAGTAGTTATAGATGACAATGGAAACTGCATCTCTCTTCTACTGATATCTGCCTGGCCATGAGACGTAAGTGTGCCTGTTATCGCTATCCACATGGTTTGCATGGAATGTAGGTGGTCTTACTCATTGCCATCCTAACTGCCCCGCAGGCCTTTCCTGACGCCTCTCTAGACTCTCCACATGGTCGATACAACTAATAGTGGTGTAAGGATCATTATTATAAACCAGAAGAGGTGAAAATCCTGGGTGGTTGCTATGACACTCCTCTGGCAGGTAAAACTCATGGCCTGGCAAAACTGGAAATCTAGGCTCCCCATTCACCCTTTGATGTTATAAGTGAGTGTGCTATCATAGATTTTTTTCAGTGATATTTTGTTGGTGTAGAGGAATTAAAGCATAAAAGTTTTCTGTTCTGCTAGAGTCTCCATTTAATGGTCCCTTGGCTAAAAAGGACAGACTTTATTTTTTCTCTGAACTTGTTAAAGCCTCTAGATTTTTGGCTTGTTCAGATCCAAGTTTTGGACAAAGAGAAACTCAGGGAATTCACCACCACATGTTTCTTTAGATTGCACACTATCAAGCCAATCTTCATTTTTCCTCCACCTTTCAAATCTTACTTTTACTTTCTGCAGAATGGCTAGGGTCTTTAGCTGTGCCTAGCAAGAGGAATAGAGAAACACATGTATATTCTATCTTTATTGAAACAGATATTCCACTATCCTCTGATTTAATTTTGAAAGGTATTTTCACATAGTGTTGAATTTTATTTTTTTATTTTTTTTAATTTATTGAACTACATATGTCAATCAGACAGTTGCAAGACACCTTAACAATACAGATTTGACAAATTAATACAGTATAAACTGTTTTCATAATGTTTTGGTACTGTACAAGGTGCATACATGGTATTATATGTACAGATATTATTTTAGCAGATATCTCTTATCAGTGAATTAGGAGTGTAGCTGCTTACTTATCGTATTTTTTTATACCTGAATTATATCAAAAATTCAATAATTATTTTCCTCGTGGATGACCCACGATGTATACTTCATTTTTATACTTTTCTGCTGGATGGTTAAGACCTAGATAGACCAAGACTTATATACCAACACATGAATTTTATATTTCCTATGTGGTCAGTGAAGTCCACCCAGGGTTTATCTTGTAGTCCTGTACATTATTCTGTAGTTCCTTTGTCTGTGTCATCCATATGCATGAGTCACGGCCAATGCTTGACCAGTTTGCTCTCTCTGAGAGCTTGAGAGAAAGTTTTCTCTTCATATGACTCTATCCAGGCACACTATAGAACTTCAATCTCTTTCCTCGGTGGCTCCATAATCTCCCTGTTCAGAAGATCTGGAGCTCACCTGAGTTTCATGATGTTGCAGTACAGGTTTTCCTATGTCCTGAGTCTTCGGTGACCTAGAAAGGCTAGGGCCAAAATGTTGGCTGGCCTTGTGGCTCTTCTATTTCTCCAACTCTGACTTGTAATCTTAGGTTGTTAACCATCCAGAAGAAAAGCTGATTAGCATCCTAAAGCATATGCCATTCACTTTGCCTTATCTGACTCAATTGATTTTACTTGTTGTATGTTTCCTTTTGTATTTCTGCTTTTCGCTTGTTATACTAGGGAGACTATACGATATTTACACGTGTGTCTGGTTTATTTCACTTATGAGTATATGCTCAAGTGGCATCCACTTCAGTATAAATGCTTCAAACTTATCATTCTTAATAGCTGAGTAATACACCCTTATACAGAAATACCACATCTTTTTTTTTTGAGATCTTTATTTTTATTTTTTTCCATTTATTTTTATTTTATTAAAATACAAATGTCAATCAGACAGTTTCAAAACACCTTAACCATACAGAGTCGATGAATTAATACATTGCAAACTGTTTTCATAACATTTTGGTATTGTACAAGGTGCATACATGATATTATATTTACAGGTTATTTTATATCTGAATTATATAAAAAATTCAATAATTATTTACCTAGTGGATGACCATAGCACTAAAAGCCAACATAGTATCCTGTCCAACCACCATTAGTGCAGATCTTGCCTATCATAGAATTATGTAGAAGCACAGCGTTATCTATCCCAACTGTACTGTCTATACACATACATCCTGATTTTTTCTTTCTACAACCCTTCCTTTGTCTACACCTGTCAAAAGTGGGCACTCCATTGACATTCAACTACCGTAGGTGCTTGAACTCGACACCACAATCCAACACAGTCCAGCATTCTGCAACCATAGGAAGTTATTCAAAGAAATTGTCGACCATATCCATTTACAGCTCAGCTTAATATTATGGGCTCACGATGTATACTTCATTTTTATACTTTTATACATTTCTGCTGGATGGTTAAGACCTAGGTAGATCAAAACTTATATACCAACACATGAACT
>PVKA01051605.1:0-12113 GCA_004027165.1 Ctenomys sociabilis | reverse complement strand
AAAAAAGGATATGCAAAGAACACAACAATTAGGGCTAACAATTAAGGACAGAAGTAAAGATGTGACCAATAGCAGGATGATATTATGTCAAATATTTCAACACATCTTAATTATAGCTATCAACATAAATGGATCCAATTGACCAATTAAAAGAAATAGACCTGCAGAGTGGATCAGCAAGCGAAATCCATCAATGTGGTATATAAAAGAAACACACTTAACTCAGAAAAATTCATAGGCTTAAAATCAAAGGATGGAAAACAATACTACACTCCCAGCACTTCGGGAAAAAAACAGGGATAGGGCTGGCAATCCTAATCGCAGACAATCTGAATTTCAAACCAATAATGATCAAATGAAACAAGGAAGGCCACTACATACTGGCTAGGGGAAAAATACAAGAGGAAGAAGTACCATATGTATGCTCCAAACATGGGAGCACCTAATTATGTAATTCTTAATAGACATGAAAAATCTCATATACAACAATGGAATCTTAACAGGAGGACTTAACACTCCCTTATCCCAAAAAGATAGGTCAAGTGGAGAAAAAATTAGCAAAGAAGAAGCAAAAACGAACCAGACCTTTCATCAAGTGGATATATACACATCAAGCAGTACTTTGTGGATATATACTGCTCCAGCAAACCACATCTGAATACATATTCTTTTTAGCTACGTGTTGGCTGTTTTCTAAAATAAACCACATACTAGTCTATAGGTCATACTTCAGTATATGCAAGATTATAAAAGGTATCCTACACACATTATCTGACCACAGTGCAATGAAACTGGAAATAAATGACAAAAGAAATCACAAAAAACCCATAGACATATGGAAACTTAAAAGAAAAAAACCCTCCTCAGCAACCAATGTGTTAGGAAAGAATTTAAATAACAAATTATACAGTATCTACAATTCAACAAAAATTCAAGAACAACTTATTGGAATTTGTGGAATGCAATGCAAGGAATTACTAGAGGGAAATTTATAGCACTAAAGTCACACATTAGGAAGACAGAATGGGAACAAATAAATACCCTAATGCTGCACCTTAAGCTTCTAGAAAAAAGAAGCTCAAAACAAGCCCAATACCCAAAGAAGGGAGAAAATTATAATGATTACAGCAGAAATTAATGCAATTGTGATGAAGAAAACAATACAAAGAATTAAAAAATCACAAAACTGGTTCCTTGAATGATTAAATAAAATTGAGAGGCAACCAGCTAACATAATCAAAAACAGAAAAGAAAAAAACTCAAATTCAAGCAATATGGAATGAAAAGGGTGAAATTACCACAGTCCCTGTGGTAGAAGATCATCAATAGTTATATTGAAAAGGTTTACTTCCCCACAATTGAAGACACAGAAGAAAAGGACAGATTACTAGAAAGGTAGAAATTACCAAACCTAAATAAAGAAGATATAAGTACTCTCAATAACCCAATTTCAGCCAATGAAATTCAAAATATAGTAAAACATTAATGACAAAGAAATTCCCAGGTCCTGATGGATTCACAGCTGAATTCTGTGAGAAGTTTAAGGAAGGTATAATCCCAATACTGCCTCATTCTTGGAGGCAAGTATCATAATGGTAGCAAAACCATAGAAAGATTAACCTGAAAAGAGAACCAAAACCCAATTTTCCTCATGGACGTAGATGCAAAAATCCTCAATAAAATTCGAGCAAATAGAATACAGTAAATCATCATGAAGGTTATACACCATGACCAGCTACAACTCATCTCTGGAATATAGAATGGTTCAATTTATGCAAATCTATAAGAGTAGATAGAGTCAAATTAAAAGAACACACACACATGATCATATCAATTAATTCAGAAAATGATTTTGATAAAGTCCAACACTCAACCATGATCAAAACCCTACATAAAATTGGAATAGATGGCCTCTTAATCTAATAATAAAAACCATCTATGACATTCCAACTGCTATCATAATTCTAAATGGGGAAGACCTGAAATCTTTTACCTCTAGATAAGATAGAAGACAATGATGTTCAATATAGTTCTGGAATCATTAGCTGGAGCCAATAGACAACAGAGAAAAACAAAAGGAATAAAATATGTAAAGAAGTTAAAATGACATTATTTGCAGATGATATGAGACTTCATCTGAAACACCCCAAAACACCAAACTTCTAGAGTTATTCAACAATTCAACAACATAGCAGGTTACAAAGACAATACCCAAAAATCTATAGCATTCCTTTACACAGATAACAAACACACTGAAAGAAAAATTAGAGAAACAATACCCTTTACAATAGTACTGCAAACAAATGCTTAGGAGTTAGTCTAATTAAAGAAGTAAAAGATCTAATCAATGAAAACTACAGTATTCTGAAAAAAGTTATTGTGGAGGATTTCAGAAAACATAAAGATATTCCTTGCTCCTGGATAGGAAGAACAAACATTGTAAAAATGGCCATACTTCCAAAACTGTTGTAAAGATTTAATGCAATCCCTATCAAAATACCACCAACATACCTCACAGATTTAAAAAAATTATTCCTAAAATATGAAACCAGAAAAGACCTAGAATAGCAAAGGCAGTCCTGGGCAACAAAGGCAAGGCAAGAAGCACTACAATTCCTGACTTAAAATTATACTACAAAGCTACTGTTATAAAATTAGTGTGGTATTGGCACAAAATAGACCTCATCATCAGTGGAATAGATTAGAAGATGACCATACAACTATAAACACACTGAGCCATCTTATGTTTGACAATGGGGCCAAAGGTTTTCACTAGAAGAAAGACAGACTTTATCAAATGATGCTGGAGAAGTCAGAAGTTCAGGGCTGCAGCCCGCATGAATTAGATTGTATGACCAGGCAGGAGGCCTTCCCACAGACTGCAGAGGCTTATGCAATGAGACTGAGGGACGTGAGAGGCCCTGTACATTCCCCCTCCCCTCCCTGGAGCAGCCCCCCTCCCAACTTCTGGCCTGAGCAGACCAGGTGTGTGGCACCTCCATTTTGGTAGGAATCCTGTCTCTGGACCTGCTTCCTGGAGCTCTGATGCCCTCAGCACAGAGGCTGAAGAGGGATTGCCAAAGAATGTTGAGGCCCCTGGAGTTTGGGTGGTTATAGAAGTCTTTTGCGTTATTTCATTTTTATCATACTCAACATCTCAGCAGAGTGGGAGAAGGGTGTTTCCGGTGGATTTGCTGAATAATTGCAGTCATAAGGAATTGGAAAATTCTGCTGAAGATTACATGTCAGATTTAAGATATGGAACCCTGAAAATCAAGAGCATTTTCTTCTTCCCAATATTATGATTCCTATTAGTGTGTTAAATGTAGGCTTTGTACCTCTTTATGATGGAGATCAAACCTAGAAAATTATTGTCTTTTTCTTTTGCTCCTGAGAATTCACCCACAGTTGTAACTCTACTTTGCTAATCAGTGGTGGGCTATTGACAATATCTGTTCCATCTAAAAAAGGACTTAAACATGAAGCATGTGTGCTTTATTTCTTACCCAGAGTTACCAACTGCCAGTTCTTGATACCATGTTTACAAGAAAGAAACACAGAGGTAAAGATTTTGGGCTTCATATGCTGGAATACTTTGTTGATTCCTCTACAGAAGATACACTGGGTTTGAGGTATCCTCTGTCTTATTTCACATACACAACATGAAAACAATACTTTGAACAGTATCCAGGAGATCATGAACTCCTTTGGGAAACTGAAGGTGTTGGATGCTGATATCAGAGAATATCAGTCATCAAAGGATCCCAGACAGCAACACTTAAAATTAGAGCAATTTCTCACAATGAAGCAAGAAGACCTGTGTCTGAAGAATATGGTCTTGAAACTGTTGTAAATATGAAACACGATCTGAAGACAATCAGTCTAATGAGATGCAGCTGACTATTGATTTTCTGAAAGATGCCTTTGCAAGCACTACTGAAGGTCTTGAAAAAGCAATTACTTCTACTCATACCCAGGACTGTCATTTGAAGCAGCTAAAGAAAAGACATTTCAGAATTCTGAATTCACCAATTCTTAAGGTGAAGATGACAAGACTGCTCCGACTTCAACTCCTGAAGCATCAATAAGTAAATTAGAGTCAATTGTGCACATATTGGAGCACTCAGCAGAATCCTTGGAAGAAGACCTAGAGCAGAGAGCAAACTGATTTTGAGGAGGAAAGAAGTGATAAAGATGCAGGGCCCACCACTGAAACATACCCACACATCTAGAAGCAAGATGGTGAAAGAGATTCTGAAGTGGAGCCTATGAATGGCAAGATACTGGATTATACTCTTAAGACTTCACTTGTAAATGAAGAGGAGTACTATGGTAGTGAACAAGAATAAAGCTGAAGTCTTCTAATTCCAGTGAAGAGGCTATAAATAGTGTTCCTGTGGCAGAGCCTTCAAAATCTGAAACTGGTGCGCTAGATAAAACCCCACACATGGCTGACTCATGAAGGTTGATAGCCCAAGGCAAATCTGATGCCAAGGCATACAGTGAAGAGAAACTGCCCCCAGTTCCAATAAAGAAAACACATTTGAGAAATTCAGACAATGGTGAGGAATGAGTTGACAGTGGTTTTTCTAACTCTCTGATCTCTGAATTGTCTGAAGAACCAGACTCTAAGAATGTACTACTCAACTCTACTTCATCATTGGAAGACCAGTGTGAGGATGGCACTGAGCCCTGGAAACGTCTACTGTCTTTCTTAGACTTGTATGATGGAGGTAGAACTTGAGGATGTGCCATTTTCACAGAATACAGGACAGAAGAACCAGTCAGAGGAGCAGTCTGCAGCGTCATTGGAGCAACTGGATCAGCTTATGCCAGTCACAGAGAAAGTTGCGGATAGCAGCTAGGAGGAGATGGAAGTGGAAGCACCTGTGGTAGAAATGTGGCATTTAAGAAGAAAGGCCAAAGGTCACAAAGGACCTGCTAAGAGGAAAGCCAAGCTGACCTGAGTGAAGAAGAGATGCATATGGTAAATCCTCTTCTTTGTAACGTAATTTTTAAAATATTGTAATTAATAAATAGCATGGGGTACATGAGAAAATTTTCAAAAATTTCAACTTGAAATTATTTACAATGATATTTTCAGGGCCAGCCAAATAACTCAGCAAATTAAAGCATCTCCTTAGACAGGCACAGGGGATGCAGGGGCCAGGAGTTTGATCCCTAGGCCTGCCGTGAGGACCCCACCCCAGAGCACACTGTTTCGGTAAGATAAGTTAAGCTACAGATGCTGTGTTCCCACCCTATTAATATCTGTAGATCAGAAGTGTGAGTCCCTTCCTAAACCTCCTTAACGCCCCTCCTACCTAGACTCTCATCTTTATATCTTCCTCAGCTTTCATTTTCACTCCTGAGTGATTCTTCTGGCAGGTGTTCTGGGCATATTATGCCTTGGTATTTGTTCTTGGGTAGGTTTGGAAGTGCATGCCCCAGCCTTAGAACAGCATCATGGCAGGAGGAAAGCTGCCCTAGGACCTGTAGTTAGAAGAAATTAATTCAAATTAGAGGGGTCTGTGAGTAGTAGTTCTAACTTAACCTGTATTGTATAATTTCTGTTCCAAAAGCAGTATTATTTATTTTTGTATAGTGATTTATTTTAAGATGACAAAATTCTAGAGTCCAGAGAAAATCTCAAAACCTCTTGGCAATATTGACATATATTAATTTGCTGTTAAGTTGGAGAATGTTCAAGCCCATTTCAATTTGTTTGAAATAGCTTGCTCTTGATCTATATATAAAAGAAATATGTTATACTGTCATTATTTTAAGTGTTGTGGGTTTATGTGGAAGATTTATTTAGCCTTCAGTCATGTGATATAATGTCATAGTTTATTTTGGGATATAGTATTAGAAAGGTCGTAGTTAAATTTTTTTAAGCAGGCAAAATAGTGTACTCTTTAATTCCTATTAGTTCTTGAACAGTTCTATTTTATTGATTGACAGAAGTGAGATTAATTTCTTTCTAAATGAAAATTAAGGCATTTTTGCCATATTTTCCCAATAAACAACCAGTACTAGTGAGTCTGTTAAATATTCTTCCTGTTCTATATATTTTGAGAAGCTTACTAATTTTTTTCATTTTTATGTATTTAAAAACTTGATGCACCTCACTCATTTTTAGCTCATTCTTTTTTAAATTTTTTTTAAATAAGATTACACTGATAACTTGATGTGTAATAGTTTGAAAACATGATTCATATATGATGACTAGGGATAAAAGTGTAAACTTACATTTGATTTAAATAGCAAGTTTTGAGGTTTCACCTTCTATTCAGCACAAGTTTTTTTTCACACTGTATCTGACAAATTATCCTCGGGTTTGTAGATCATACAGGAGAAAATCTAGGTCACTTGGAAAAGCCTAACAGTAATTTATTAAGAACTTATCCATAATAGGGAGGCTAATCAGATTCTTCATTTTTGCAGGGCATTAGTGAGTCTTTGAGAATAAGGAGACTGCAGTGTGTCTTTAGCCAGCTAGTCTAGTTGTCAAGTGTTCAGTCACATTCTACATAGTCCTCTTTGAACTATTTTCTGTTGTCTTGATTGCAGAAAAGGGCATTCACTTTTTGTTTATATTTGTGTATATTTCCTATGTAATAAAAAGCAGATGGTTATTAGCAGAATTTTGGTTCCACTTTCAAGTTAATTCAATTGCTAAACTTCACAGAGATTAGCATATTTAAGAATTTGTTTTAAAGCTTCTCTACAACTTTTAAAGGTGAGATGTTCTGTTATGATTTTTTAATAAAATCAAAGTTGCATGACTTAGAATGTCAGTCTTCTACTTAAAAATGTGTCTGTATTCATGTTTCCATTCGGTGCAGACATGGCAAGGTAATACTAGTCACTAATGGTTAATTTACACTTAGGCACTACCAGAACACTACCTAATATGGTTTTAGCAACTTTAGAAAAGTACCTTGAAGGGTTATAAATTGTATCCACTTGAGCTTTTAACTAATATCTAAACATCTGCTCTTACATTGGGCTTTATCCTTTGAAATACCATGTAAGGTTTGAAGACTGAAAGATTATAATGTAAGTAAAGACTTTATATTAGCATTACTCATCTATGTAACAGTATTTTAGAAACATACTTGTTCTTTTTATGTCCATTGGTAACAACACGATGTTTATGGTGTGATCCAGTCTTTCATGGGTGAAAGTTATTATAAATATGCCTTGTTTTCATATTTAACATCAGGCTTCCTTTGTAAAAAGTTGGTTATTTTTGCTTCTAAAAATATAAGCACATCTGATTTTTCATTGGTCAGTAATTAGCTGGTCATTTTTTCTTTTATGTTTTAGAGTTTAAGGCATTCACATATTATCCATTTTTATCACTGGCAAAGAAATTTGTTAAAATCTAATTGTAACAGAAAAGTTTAGCATCTGTCATGTCATATCATACTGGACCATTTTTTACAAGTACTACTCAGTCCTTTTCTGTATATGTTCTAAAACTTCAACTATGTTTATAGAATTTATAAAGAGGGTTTTTTTTTTTTTTTTTTTTTTTTTTTTTTTTTTTTGGCTATTTCAGGCTGCCTTAAGGGCAGGTCTGGTACAGCTTCTGCAGCTGGGAATTGAACCGTGGTCTTCATTTACTCAAGTGATGCTTTAAACAACTGAGCTATCCTGCAAAGCCCCCTAAAGTTTGAGGAGTTTTTGTTTAGAATTTAGAAAAAAGATAGATTATACAAAGTAGAAAGTCTTATCTGAGTATGTTGTTTATTATCTTGGTGCTTTGTAAAGATTTAATTAAGCCTATATTTTGTGATTGTTAAGAAAACAACAAAGATAAAAAAAATGGTGCTGGAAAAACCATGTCTCTACATGCCAAAAACTAAATAAGACCAAGTTCTATCACCATGCACTACACTAAAGTCAAAACAGATTAAAGATCTAAACATTAAAACAGAAAAACTGGTCAAGGGAGATGGCTCAGTAGAATAAGAAAAAGGGCCTGAGTTCAATTCCTGGTTCCAAAAAAAAGCAGAAAAACTAAATCTCCTGGAAGAGAAAGTACGTGGAAATATTGAAGACACAGCTGTAGGCAAATATTGCATAAACAAAAATAAAACTGCACGGGAAATATTTATATTTCAAACAATTAGCAGTTGAGACCTGTTATTGAGAAGTTTCTACACATCAATCAAAATCAACAGAATGAAAAGACAATGCACAAATTTGGAAAAATTGCTAATTTATAATCACTAAGATGAAGATGTTCTATCTAGATAGATAAAGAATTAAAAAATGTTAGATCCCCAAAATTTAAAGACCCACTCCAAAAATGGGAGTCTGAGATAAATATACACTTCTCAGAAAAAGAAATACAAAAGACAAAAAAGTACATGAAAAAATGTTCCACATTATTGACCATTTGATAAATAAAAATTAAAACAATATTGAGATACCATCTCATACCAGAAATAACAGTTACCATAAACAAATCAACCAACAACAAAGTCTGGAGGGGCTGTGGATGAAAAAAAGAACCATTGTCTACTGTTTGTGGTAACATAGACTGGTGCAACTATTTTGGAAATCAGTGTTGAGACTCCTCAAAGAACTAGGAGTGGAAATCTCATTCAATCCAGCTATTGTTCTGTGAATTTTTCTAAAAGTACTAAAAACATCATATCATAGTGATACATGTGCACCCATATTTATAACAGAACAATTTGTGATGCCCAAATCTTGGAACAAACAAAATGTTCATCACCTGAGGAGTGAATGAAAAAGATTTTATACAATGGAGTATTATTCAGCTATAAAGAAAAACAAACGTGAAGCCTTTGTAAGTAAGTGAATGCAACTTGAGGCTATACTCATAAGTAAAATAAACTAGATCCACATATGTAAATATCATATTGTCTCCCTAACATAGGAACTCCAACGAAGAAAGAAAACCTGAAAAGTATAACAGACATAGTTAAATAGAAAGAAACAGAATTTAAGGATTAAACAACAAAGACAGAAAAAGGATAAAAGTCAAGAAATGAGGTAGGGGCAAAACTATACATGAATATATACAAGTTGGATAAATTAATAGTCTTAAGAATTTCCATCAGGTTTTTGAAAATAGCAGTTATTGGGTACAATTCTCATCCTGAGTAACTCTATGTTGATATCTGTGAACTAAGAAACTACATTAAGGACAGCAATGTGTAATACTAGAACCATTCTTGAAATACATGTCGTCTTGGTCTTCTAAATGTCTACCGTTTCTAATGTCATATTAATTATTACTATACTCTTTTTAAAGTAAATTTTTAAAAAGATAATAAAAGAAAGAAACTCAAGAACAAAAAATTTAAGATTTCTTGAAAGCATGTGGTAATATTCAATCATATGATTCATCTTGCATAACTATATCTGTCAATCTGAGTAACAGATTTGACAATGAAAATAGATAATACATCAATCATTGTTAAACTATTCTTGTCTTGAAATTTTGTAATGTATGTATTGTTACACATTACCTTATTTCTCTTTGCTTTTATTTTTCTTGTTCTTGTTTTTATTATTCTAAATAAAAGAAAATTACAATACAAAATAAAAATGAAAATGAAAAAATTGCCTTTCAATGAATCAGACAAAGATTTAGATCTCTATTATGTTTTAAGCCCAATGGCCTTGCATATTGCAGCTCTTTTCAGTGTATGCTTTCATACAATTCATTCTTAGAAGGCAATTTAGTTAGAGAAGCCTGGGAATAAAGTTTAAAACCAAGATTAATTGTCATTGAGTTCAGGCACCTAAATTAGTTGAATGACAGTGCAGTGCCCATCTTTGACAGCTGTAGACAAAGGAAGGGGTATAGAAAGGAAGAATCATGATGTGTGTGTATGGACAGTACAGTTGGGATAGATAACACCACGCTTCTACATAATTCTATGAGAGGCAAGATTTTCACTAATGGTGATTGGACAGGATATTATGTCGGCTTCTAGTACTATGGACAACCACTAGGAAAATAACAAGGTAGAAAGTATTAATTATTGAATCTTTGATGTAATTCACGTATTAAAAAATAAGATATGCAAACAGCTACACTCTTAATTTACTGATAAGAGATATACGTTATAATATTGTCTGTGAGTATAATATCATGTATGCACCTTCTATGATACCAAAACACTATGAAAACAGTTTGCAATGTATTAATTTATCAAATCCATCTTGTCAAGGTATCTTAAAACTGTCTCATTGATATTTGTACTTCAATAAAATAAAAATTATAAATAAATAAATAAATAAAATTAGGATGGGTATTACAGTGAACCCCTATGAATATTATAATGAATTAATCACATAGATTCAACAATTATGGACACTTTGTCAATTTTGATCATGTATTCATGAATTTTTTCTGGAGAATTTTAAAGCAAATTCTAAATTATGTCATCTCATTCACAAATAAAGCACTGTAAAGCTTTTTTATAAAAAAAAAGATTAATACATTATTTGCCTAGCAAAATGAAATAAAAACAATAAAGAGAAAGAAAAAGGAAAAAAAGAGATATTAAGTGCATTAGACCATGAAAGGAAATTTAATTTATACAATTTAACAAATTTTGCATTTTTAGGTAACCTTCAAAAGGTACTTCAAAGCATCATTATCCATATAAGAGTGGCATTTTCATTACATAAGAACATACTTTGGGATTCTACTACCCAAGCTCCTGAGAACTGGTGGAATTTTTTCAAACACAGATAAACTGAATGTGTTATTATAGAAGTAGTATAAAATGAAGCCTTCAACATCTTGGGAACACAATTGCAATTATTTTGCTGAAACATAATAAATGACACAATTTAAAAGATAAAAGATTTATTTGGTTCATAATTGCTTTTTGGTCCATACTTGGTGGCATCAAGGCAGACGCTTATGATAGTAGGGCCTGATTAGAGGACAACTTTCATGTCTTAACACAGAGCAGATAGAGAGCAATGGAAAGAATCTATGAGAGAAGTGCATGGTACAAGTTCAGGCTCCCCACAGTCCACCTCTTTCAGCCAGGCCCATCTTCAGCATCACTCTTAGAAGCTGAGCCTCTATAATTCAATCACCCCTAAAAGCTTCTCCTATGAGTGCATGAAGCTTTGGGTGCACATTTATGTAAAAGAAAATGATAATACTCAATTTAACAAACACTTTAACAATATCAATGTTTAAATGGCTGTTTGATAATAGTGCTGTGTTATCAACAGAACTGGTAATTCTCAGAAATTGTTGAATTGAGCCTTTTACAGCTCAGTATATTAATATGGTTTTACTTTTTAATACTTTGCTTATATACTTTTGTGCTTCATGGTTAAGATCAAGTTAAAGCAAGAGCTATATAACTAAAAACATAATGTTTGTATCTGACAAGGTCAGTCAAATCCCCTCAGACTTTACCCTGAAACCATTTATAGCAACTTGTAGATCTTTTGTCAGTGTCAATCATCTGAATGAGTCATGGCCATTTCTTGATCTTTTTTCTCTGAGAAAACCTGTGAGATGTTTTTCTCTCTAGGTGACTTTCTTTAGGCACATTATATATCATTATTTTGCTGAATTCAAGTACGTACAATGTTTGAACTGACATCAAGTATGAAAAAGTTCTTTTAATACCTTCTAATACAGCTTGTCTTACAGAGCAACATATTAATATGGCTTTAATTTTTGTACCTCGTCTTTATACTTTTTTGCTGGATTGTTAAGACCAAGGTAAAGCAAGAACTATATAAGAAATGTAACTTTTGTATTTGACAAGGTCAGTCAAATCCCCTCAGAATTTATCCTGAAACCCTGTACCTCAATTTGTAGATCCTTTGTCAGCGTCAGCCATGTGGATGAGTCACAGCTATTGCCTGACCAATTCATTCTCTGTGAAAGCCTGAGAGAACATGCTATTATTTTTCTGAGAGCAAAGATTTTTCAAATACCCACTCTTTGGTATATATATATATATGACTTAAATTATGAAAAAGAAAGGTGTATCTATTCTTTTTGCACAGTTTTGTCTTTTCCAGATATCTTAGAGTGTATATTCTTCCTATTGTATTCTTTCACTTAATAAGAAGTATTATAGTTTCCT
>PVKA01051604.1:0-12117 GCA_004027165.1 Ctenomys sociabilis | reverse complement strand
GATGGATGGATGGATGGATGGATGGATGGATGGATGGATGGATGGATGGATTGATCGATCAATAGACAGACAGACAGATAACAATAGGTGTGCAGATATGTGGGAGGACTGAAAGACAATGGACACACATTTACAGCTGCATGGAATAACTCTTGGAAGATACTTAAGAGACTTGCAATAGAGGTTTCCCTTAGGGAAAATAATTTGTGAGTTAGAATAACTGAAAGTTTTTTCCATAAATCTATCAAAATATTATAGTTTTGATATTATGTGCAAGTATCATCCTAAGTAAAACAAATTGTGGAATATGAGATTTCTCCTAGCTAGCCCTTGTATAATGAATACTACACACTAGGTACTTCTTGATGTGACTTTATCTGTTTTATAAGCCCCAAGGTTGTTAATTAATACAATTTTTCCTGTCTTATATGTTGGAAAGCTGAAGCAGCTTTAGGTAAAATAGTTTGCTTAAACTTATGCCAGAAAAAGCAGAGCAGATATTCAAATACCAGCAGTCTGGCTTCAGGGCCATGATCTTGACCACCAGGCAGCATTGCTCTACCAGCCTCTGAGTCCTGAACTAGTTCTTGAGAGAGGTTCACCTGTACCTGGGCCCTCACAGGACCCACAGGACTTCTGCTTCTCTCCCCAGCTGCTGGATCAATCACCAGTGCAGGCATACAGCTCAACTCAAGTGTAGGACATATAAGAAAGAATGAGTGAACGAATACACACATTGATCAATCAGTCAATTAATTAAGCAGTTTCTTTGAAAAGACCATTAACATAGACACATCTCTGACAGCTGAAGATGTGCTAGGTGGGGTGATAGGCAGTAGGGTACATTCCGTGTGACAATAGTGAGATTTTCAATTGGAGAGGTTGATGTGAACAGAGCATGGCACAGTGATGGCCAGAGATGTAGCAGGAGGAGCAGGAAGGGACCAGGTCTTTGCAGATGGTTTTGAATGTGTCCTGAAACCCAGCAGAAGCCACAGAGGTATTTCAACAGGACAGTGACTGTCCTAGCATAGTCAGCAGTATTTTGAGGTGTGGCCAGCCGGACACTGTCTTGCTTGAAGGCACTTTCAGTTCTTGGGCTTTGTGAGACAAATAAGCAGGAGTGGTGAGCCTGTCCCTGCATGTAGGTCAAGACCCTGAGCAGGAGGGCCTGGCTGCCCACAAAGGGTCCTGGAATAGACTGAGAACATTTCATTGTTTCTGGCTTGCATAGTGGCTCTTTGCCTTCACCCCATTGCCCCTTCCTGCTGAGCCTTGAATAGGGATTTTTCTCCAGCAAGAGCCTCAGCTGGCAACCACTCTTTCAGACCATGGACTTGTGCCAAAGGATTCTGAGTCACTGAGGTGCTAGTGTCAGGAGAGGCAAGGAACTCAGTTGACATTTTGAGCTGACATGGATGTGTCAGCACATAATGGTTTCCTGAGCCTGCTGGGAAGCCAGACTTTGGCTGAGGTCAAATGGGAGCACAGAGCACCCCAGGGGAGGAGACAAGGAATGACCCACCAGGCACCACACAGCCCCTTAGCATGGAGCACTGCACCTGCCTCAGCTCCTGGCCCAGACTATGAGTCACTGTCAAGGTGACCCGGTCATGCCCAAGAGTCCAACATCAGACAGCATTGCAATCTCATTGAGAGAATGGAGATAAGATGCAGTCACGGGTGTGAGGCCCGGAAGTGATTCAATGCAGTGCACCCTTAGTTCTCAATAAGTCCTAGGGTTCCAAAGGTGTAGTTTTTGCTGATGGGAGTGACAGTCCATGTGCAATGACCACCTATGAGCAAACAATGGCAATTCAAAGTCCTCCCTGGAGTGGGAAGTGCCTGGGACCACAGCCCAGAAAGCAGCACGAAGTCCTCCCAGAGTGGGGGCAGGAGCCACAGTCCAAAGCCTGCAGGAAAAGTGTGACCTCAGCTGGACAAGTGAGTTGGACTTTGATGAAAGAATGGGGAGTGAAAGAAGCAAGGCAAATAGAGGAGAGTAGTAGTTAAGCAAAAGCACTCAGGAGCCAGAGTGCTGCATTTGGGACCGAACTGGCCATTTGCTGTATATATGACCCTGACATGGAACTTACCCTTTCTGTGCATCATTTTGTTCTGTAAACAACACAGTACTACTAGTAAAGACTTCAGAGGACTGGAGTGGAGATTTGAAACATTAATGTACATTAAGTGCTCAGAAGAGTGCCTGACCCACTGTAAATACCCACTGTAAAGAAGGATTAGCTGTTTTGCTGTCATCATCATTATTGCCTTTATCTTTGCATAGTGGCTCCTGACGAACATGATGAAAGAGCAGGTAGAGAGGTCAGTTACAAGACTGCAAAGGCCACCTAGAGCCACAGAGGAATGGTGGCCCACTGAGGTTTCAACCCTTCTCTGCCATGGGGAATTTTCACAAGCAGAAGACTAGAGGCACATGTCAGGCTTGCTTGTGCCCAGGCCTTGGGCCAGAGGAAGGGAAATCCACTCAGGGCCTGATCTCCAGCTGTAGTCCCTGCCCCAGCCATGGAGCAAGCTGCCAATACTCCACCTTAGTAACCAGAGTCAGAGAGGGAAGCATGAATGGCTTTATTCAGATTGGACAAGCATGGATGAACTTGATGCCTGGAGTTACGGTGGAGCATGAGCAGAGAGATTGGATGGAGTTAGAACCTGCCTCAGACTGACAAGTGGCTCCAACAGGAGAAGGATGAACTCAAGGGGAGGGTGACCTTGGGATGACCTTGGGGCAAGACTGTAGGTGCACACTTCATGAAAATATCTGAACAGAAGAAAGAAGCCTGGGATTGGGTCTTTCGCCCTACCAGAAGGGCCTGGAAAGCAGCAGCAGACAGGACTCCAAGGTCTCAGCCAACTGGTGAGCATGGGCTTAAGGTTTCCACCAAGTGGGCAGAGGCTGGGGAGAGCAAAGAGCAAGTTCTTTCTTCTAGTATCTGTCACTTGGATCTCTCCTTTCTTACCTCTGGGGTAATATCCTAGGTGGATCCTATTAGGTAGGGCTGGGGAGGAAGACACAAAGTCTACTTCTCTCCTTTTCTATCTTTTCTCCCTATCTCCTCCATACCAGGCTTCCCTGTATTTCTCCTGAATAAAGGCAAAAGGAAAGAAAGTACAGTATTCCAGGCCTGGATGACTGAAGTCATGTAGGTTTGAGTGATGTTCAGTATTAACTCAAGGCACTTCTTTGAAAAAATTCCTCTATAAGATGCCTCTAGGTCAGTTTTTTCCCAAAGTCCACTCGATTCCTGGGGAACATGGCCTCTGTCACCCTCTGCTTTATTGACAGAAGCATATCTAGTTTAGATTGGCCTCCCTCTTCTACACTTCAACCAAAACATGACCTCTTGCTCTAGGTCACTGTCAGAATCAGATCATTTTCCCCTGAATTCTGAGACATACAGATTGAGCCCTCCCTTCAATGTTCCTTCCTCACTTGGCTTGAGAGGAGGACAATGTCTGCTTCAGCACCATGGGCTGGTGCTAGCTTCTGGTGTATTGATAGATTTTTCTAGTACAACACTCCTGTCACCTTCCAATATTTCTGACTTGACCCTTTGTGTTGGGTGATAAAGTAAATTCCCCCAACTTGTTTAAAGCACCACTTTGCAGATAAAGCTTCCATTGGTTGATCAGAGCAAGCCACCTGTGTTCCTAAGGGCAAGCATTAGAGGAGGTTCACTACTGTATTTTCTGATCCTCCAATTCTATTTGGCATTTAGTTGCTGAATTATTCTGGTAGACAGAATAATGGCTCCCAAAACATCTACTGATGAGCTCAAAGCTGACCATACTGCTAGGAGGTAGGGCTGATTGGGGGTAGGTTACTAGAGATGTGACCAAAAGGCCATGTTCTTGCCCTGGGATCCTTTCCTCTCTCTAATTCCTGCTGCCCTGGGATGAGCAGCTGCTCTCTGCTATGCCCTTCTGCCTTGGAACGAGCCAGGCACAGACTGAGACCATGAGTCAATATAAGCCTCTCCTCTAATATGTGGGTGTCTGATATTTTGTGTATTCCCCTTTAGAACCTCCAGCAAGCAAGGAAGCCGCCTGACACCTTTATTTTAGACCCATAGGACTCATTTTGGACTTCTGACCTCCAAAACTAAAATGCATGCTTGATGTTGTCTTACACTACTAGCTTTGTAGTGATTTGTTATAGCAGCCAAGGAAAACTAGTACCATCAATACCTAATAAATTGTTGATTGAATCGTGAAGTTGCTTGAGTGAGAAGGTCAAGCAAAGGTAGGATAGCCATCTGGAGGATTGTGTCCTCGAGACCCTAAGGCATGCTGAGGCCTATCAAGATGTTCCCAAGCTGGTCACTCTCTGAGGTATCTCCCATGGTCAGCGCTGCTCTAACAGTGCCAACTCCTGGTTTGCAAACAACTCCTTTTCCAGCAGCCTGTAGGCCACTCTTTCCTGCATTTTTTGCCATTATAGTTTTCAAAATGGTAAAAGTAATACAAGGACCAGACAACCTTGCCCCTGCAATTCAGATGAGTATTATAACACGAGGAGAGAGGTCTCCTTTCTTCTCATTTTTTGTTTTTGGTTTTTAGAGGTGAGCTACTGCTATTTTCAATAGGTCCTTTCACAATTTCCTGATAATAGCACACATTTCCATATTTATTTATGTATATGTATACACAAAGTACTTTGATAAGAATTATAACATAAATACTGTTACAAATTTCTTTGTTCATGCAACAATCTATCTGGATGTCTTCTACCAGCACATAGCAGTACACTGCACTCTTTTTAATAGTTCCATAATAGTCCATTACATACTGTGATTTATACACCCATTGACATAGTGACATTTAGAGGGCTGATGTAACAAGACTCTTTCATATTTAATCACATTTTTTCAAGACCGTATGCTCAGACATCATGTGCCTTTCAAGGACCCTGAGTCTTCCTTTTTGGAATTTCTATCCCATATCACTTCAAACATATTTAAACAAGCCCACATTCCACATGAAAAAGAAATTTTTATTGTAAAACTTGAAAGGAATTTTTATGATTCTGTTCTTGATATAATTTGACTCTAGGTTACTTATTGAATTTATGATCGACTACAAGTTTTCAGTAATCATATATACTTGGGAATTCTCTCAATTTGAGACAATTTAGCCAGCAAATAGCTTTTAAGTGTCCTGATATGTTTAATGACTGCAAAGTCTAACAACTAAAGAATGTGACAGAGTGCTATACTTTGTAGGTATTTAAATAAATGCTAAATTTGATTCTGTTGCTTTCTTTTTATAGTTAGGAGTCAATCATTTTCTTTTTCAGACCTCTTTTTTTGCAGGGGGTTCTGGACTGAACCGAGAGCTGTTCAAACATGCTAAAAGCTCTCTATGAGTGAGCTGCATACGCAGCAGGCCTTTGACTTGATTTGATGTTTTAAAGAAATTTTTAAAAATCTTTTATTTATTTGGCACAGGGTCTCTCTATGCAGGTCAGACTTTCAGTGATCCTCCTGTCTCAGCCTCCCCAGAAC
This sequence comes from Ctenomys sociabilis, assembly GCA_004027165.1. NCBI lineage: Eukaryota > Metazoa > Chordata > Mammalia > Rodentia > Ctenomyidae > Ctenomys > Ctenomys sociabilis. Next base: position 6,589 of record PVKA01051604.1, on the reverse strand, counting down.
TGGAATTACAGGTGTGTACTACCATGCCCAGTTTCAGTAGCTGGCACAGAGGGCCCAGGGTTCTGGGGCCAATAGGGCATGTGGTACCAGGGATTGAACCTGGGTCCTTGCGCTTGCCAGGCAGAAACTTAGGCTGCTAAACTATCTCCCCAGCCTTTGATTTTTTTATTTTGAGATAGGGTCTCAGTATGTTGCTCAGGTTGGTCTGGAACTTGCCCTCTTCTTGTTTCTTCTTCCCACATAACTGAGATTAGAGGCTGAACCACCAAGTTGTTCAGATTAGAAGACATAACTATCCCTGTCAATAAACCAATAGAAACTAGCAGTACAACTTCTTAGTTATTGTGTGTATGTGTGTGTGAGAGAGAGAGAGAGAAAGAGAGTTTTATTTCTCCCTTCTTTCTTTCTTCTCCCCTTTCCTTCATCTGATATGTTCTTTCTTTTTGAGCAAAGATTTTTCCTTTCATAATATCTATTGTACCTTTCAGATTGTATTTACTTTTTCAGGTCCTTATACAAGGAAAACAATATGATGTTTACATATGAGGGTTTGATTTATTTCACTTATGGGTATGGTCTCTAGTTACATCCATTTACATATAAAGCCTTCAGTTTATCGTTCTTTATAGCTGAGTAAAACTCCATTGTATAAAAATACCTCATCACCCATGTTTATAACAGCACAATTCATCACAGCCAAATTTTGGTAACAACCCAAATGCCCAGCAACTGAGGAACACATTGTGTTTCCTTAAGGCTTTGAGAAGATCGCAGTCCCTGAGGTAAGCAGTGGAGCAATAAGGGCTCCAGAGACTCTGGCCCTCCGCAGAGCTTCCTGGCTGTAGGCTCTCTCCACAGGTGAGTGGGAGGGAGAGTTGGAGTGAGCCCAAGGCTGGCCTGCAAAGGATGTTTCCTGCAGGCCCCCAGATGGGGGCCAAGCTCGTCTGAGTGACAGAGCAAGATGTGCAACTGGAAGGGGTCATACAGAGGAGCAGAGTCACAGCCAAGGGACACCACTCAGGGGCCACCTTTCACAAAGGAAGAGGACGAGTCAGGACTTGGGTGCCCCCAATTTCCTCACCCATACTTCCCCTGACAATCTCCCAAAGGTCCCGTTCTATTTGTTTTGGTTGGGAAGGTCTCCCTTGTTCACCTCTCGAAAGGTTGCCAAGCCTTCACGGTCTAGTGCTTTCTTCCTCTGCTTCCCTGTTCAAACTGTGGTAAAATTGGCGCAAGTGACAGAGGTCGATGGGGAGCCAGCTAATGGGCAAATGAGGGGCCTTCATCAGGAGGTAAATGTCCCCATCTGCTTTGCTGCATGTGGAAATGTCATACTGATCAGCACAGTGAGTGCTCAAGGGGGAAGGGCAGCATCATGATGAAGACAATTTGGTATCTCATTTAATTTCCTCACAGAAAATTAACATTTTTGAAAAGATTAACTTTCTCCACAGAAATTCCTCTACAATACAAGCACTTGTTCAGTGATGGCCTATTATAAATGCTTATGATCCTGAGGATGAGATTTCTATCGCATCAGATGCTGTTATGCCTTTGAATGAAATCACAGTGAGGACCATTTCAGGTCTTACAAGCAGCTCTTAGCTTTAACAAGTCCCTGTGGATCAGAACACAATTTCCATAGTTCAATGACACAGACAGCCAGGAAGATGTGCCAGTGTTATGGGCCGGGGAGGGGAGATTCAGGTGGGACAAGACAAAGATGCATAACTTTTGGCTCTTAGATTATGCTGCCTGGGGCAGGAAGGAGCTTACAATTTCAGATCCAAACACCAAGCCTTCTGGTAGACCTCACTGTGCTCTACATAGGAGTTCTTCCTTGGAAATAGCAGTGATTTTTCGGCAATAGTTAATGCCCAGCCTCTTTTTCCCCCCTCTCTAGGCCAATGTGGGTTGATTTCAGCTGGTAGCAGATGTATCTGCTCTCATGGAAGACACCAGTACTGCCACTGTTACCAGAGAACTGTCAATCCCAAATAGAGCCAGTGCTGCCCAGTATCAAGGATGTGTACACTGATTTGTTTTCTATGTAGGAGAGAGTGCTGCGATGCCCACAGTAGCTATTCTATTCTTTCTTCTTAGTGAAACAACTAGAAATACTGATATCAGCAAGAGACTATGTTTCCTGAGTGTCCTTGAAGCTACAAATGGCTGTACAAGCCAGTTCTATCTAATAGGACTGATCAGAATTACTATGGGAGACTCCAGGCACATTTCCTGAAAACGAAGACCTGATACCCTTCCTCTTCATTTTGCCCCAAGTGGATCAGACATTAGGCTTGGCACTCTAGCAGCCACATGGATGCCAGCACAAGCATGGAGTCCATGTGCTGAAGATGATAGGCTCTTGCACCTCAAAGACACCGCAGAACTTTCAACTCAGCTTCCTTTTTACAGTGACTTTGGAGTCTTGTGCTGGATGCAGTCAAATGCTATGCCAATTCAGACATGCTTCTCATTGAACATCCTGTTCCCAAGGCTTTTGAAAACCATGCAGCACCAGCTATCTAAAGTTACAATCACTTTCCATAGAAGTCTTTTTATGCTCAGCCCAGACAAGAATTGATAGAAATTAAGTGCCACAGTAACCTTCTTCTCTTTTCTACCTACAGAACAATCACCACTTTGGCCACCTCCACACAAGCTTTCCTTGAAGTAATTCACATTTCTATGGACTCCTTAACCTCCTGTCTGAATACAGGTCTGATGGACCAGCCCTCCATTCCGTTCATGATAAGGCTTTTCCTCCTATGGAAGACATATGGCCCATTACTAATTTATGACCATCATTCAAGGAATGTTTTCTTGGAAATACCAAAGTCAAACTACCTGCAGATACACTGATCTCCTTGTCTTCAAGGAACACCCATGACATAGTGAAAATACAATTGTGCATGGAATTTTTTCCTTTTGTAATAGGCAAGTTTGCTCCTTGGCAGCAACTGTGATAGATTATTCATCATGTAATTTTTCCTGGCCACCTTACCTACATGAGAGGAGCACAGACTTCCACTTCTTTGATGTTATGCTTGGTCATGTGACTTACTTTGGTCAACAAAAAGGATAGCAAGGAGCGAGGTCCAAGCCTTCAGAGAGATCACACATTTCTCTTTGGCCTTCTGAGAGCTTTTGCCTTACACTATCAAACCCTCTGGACTCTGAATGAGTCACTGGTCGCTGAGTTGTAGATGAGGTCTACTTTACAGCTTACCTACCAGGGCACAATCAGCGTTGGGGACATCCCGGCTGACTTAAGACTTGAAGGCTTAGACAAAAATGAAGATGGTTTTGTGACTACTTTTGGGGGTGGTTTGTTCCAGTAAAATTTTGACGAATGCAGTAAGAAGATTCTCTTGTGTCTCACGGTTTTTCAATCCCTACCTAGACTGACTGTCTCAAGGTGAAAGTAATATGATTGATGAAATGCTGTCAACAGACCCAAGAAAAAAAAGAAATGAACGCTTTTAATACAAAGGAAAAGAGAGAATGAACCACATGCAAACAGCTTCCCAGAGCAAGGGTATAGCAGCAGATCTGGTTCAAGGAAGTCTTAGTTAGGACATAGTCTAGCTGCTGTAACCAAAAGACCTAAATTCTTCTCTTTTTTTTTTTTTCCAAAAGAAACACTTATTAAAAGCAAGGAGAACATCACACACTTACCATGAGACAGCACTTCTACGTACTTAACTTTCAGAAATGAAAAAACTAACATTCTACAAAAAAGTGTACAAAAATACTTACAATTACTCTAAACATATCCTCCCACACTGTAAACACAAATATCAAGATTTTTCTCAATTTTTATAATTATTTTAAAGAGAAAAAATAAAGCAGATTTTCAAGACAAGATAATAGAAGAGTAAAACTAATTAATACATGGCATATTATTATCTTCATAGTAGTTACTCAGTGTACAGGATATAGGCATGCAATATTGCCCAAACAATGTTAGCCCAAACCTTTCCTTAGCATGGACTGAGAGAAACTAGCAGCATAAACTATCTTAATTATCCTGCATATTCTTTTTCCCTCTTCCCGTCATTCACTTCTTTTCCAGTCACACTTTCTCTTTTCTTTTAAACAGTTTCTTCTCAAATCTCAATGTCTATTGTACATTTTGAGGTTTTTTGTTCTGTTTTTTTTTTTTTTTTTTTTTTGTCTGAACTAGGAATTGAACTCAGGTCCTTGCATTTGATAGGCAAGCTCTTATTCTACTGAGCTACTTACCCAGGCCCCTATGGTACATTTTGGATCTTATTTGCTCACTCAGTTTCTCACTCTAGTCAGGTAGTACAGTGTTTACACATGTGGGTCTGATTTATTTCACTTATGGGTATGGAAGAGACCCAAATTTCTAAGCACCCTCCAAAGCCCAGCTCATTGTTCACCCTCTCAGGCCTTACTCCTTGCACTTGTTACCTGCACTCTTAGAGGATCTCACTTTCAAATGACTGTTCTGTCCAGATTCAGAGCCATCCTTAGAGTTCAGGGAAGACAGGTAACCTGCCACCTGCTTTTGATATTCCTCAGACATCACTTGGCACAATGGTGGTGTTCAATACCTGCCTGCCAAGCAATCAGGATGCTTGAGTTTGGTGCAAGGAAACAGCACACAGATATGGCCGCTCTGTGTCACTTGCTTGGTAGACGCTTGCTGTGGACACAGATTCATGTCCTCTGTACTGCCTCCCTGCCTATGGGATCATCTCATAATGCCACCAGAGTTGTTGTCTAGAGTCCAGAGTTAGTGGTGCCATTGTCTACAAGCCATCTGGGTCAGGGCTGAAATCTACAGTGTGGCTTTTGGAGATGAGGTCTAGATGCTTGCATTTGATCATTTCTGTCCCCTTCACCCTTCCCAAACTAAAGATTCTGACTTGTGTCTGGTGATTCTGTCCACAAAGCCCTATCTCTGTCCCTGCTTTCCTCCAAAGTCTCCTCTCCCACTAGGCCTCGCCTTAGAGATTTTTAAACCACTTCAATCTTTCTGCTTCTCCTTATGGACTTTCTATCATGCTGCTTTGGTGAGAATTAAGTGAGTTTACTGATGCAAAAGGCCTCAGAATAGATACAGTTCTAAAGGATAGAGTTGACACATAAGAGGAGACCCTAAAGGTTTGCTGTGATGGCCCTTGCCCACACCTCACCATCCCTGATACTATCTTCCAGGTGAACTCCTACCCATTTCTATGGTTTGGATGTCATTTATTTGTTTAACCTGAGTGTCCCCCCAACAACTCATTGTAACTGAGTCTTGATTGGCAAGGTGGTACCATTAGAAGCAAAGGTGTCTTTGGGAGAGGAGATTCCCGTGGGAGGTCCCTAAGTCACTCAGAACATGAGGTAGGTGGACTGAAACCTTTTGAATTCTCACTAGGGTGGAGGATGTCTATAGTAGAACCCAACTTTGCTGTATTCCATTCTTCTGTCTCTGCTCTGAGTCACTATGAGACTGTTCTTTCCTATGCCCCCACCATGATTTTCCACCACCTGCCTCTCTCGCCAAGGCCAAACAAATGGAAGCCCCAATGTTAGATATTTAACCTCCAGAACTATAAGCTTAATAAACTTTTTGCTTCAGAAGTTGTCAGTACCAGGGATTTTGTTATAGCGATGCATAGATGACTAATACACACCTTTTGTAGCAAGGCGGTCATCTCAGATTATTAGTTCCTCCTTGGAAAGCCTTCTCCAATCACATCTTGGAAAAAATTAAGCGTTGTTGGCATAGGCCTCCAAGTACCCTGCACTTAGCCTGTTATAGCTCTCCTGTGATTTGGATGTGGTTTTTCCCTTCCAGCTCTCGTACTGAGCTTTGGTCTTCAATATAACAGCATTGAGAAGTTGTCAGGCCTTTATGAAGTGATTGGATACTAAGAAGAATTGGCACCTTCTTCTTGGGAGTGAACTCTCACTCTAACAAGACTGGATTAATTAAAATGAGGCCAGGTTATTATAGGACAAGCTGGCATCTCCCTTCTTTTATGTACTTAGTACAGGGTCTACAGGGTCTCACTACACAGATCAGACTTGTAGTGATGATCTTCCTGTTTTCAGCCTCCCAAGTGCTAGGATTACAGGCATGCACCACCACACCCAGTCTTAATCACCCATCTCAGTGTGCTCCAGGAGTGGGGTCGGCATGCCACACCAGGGCCTGCTGTCTCTTTCTGCCTCAGTGTCTCTGTTGCTGTCTCTCTCCCTCTCCTTGTCCCTCTCCCTCTCCCCGTCCCTCTCCCAACATTCAATGCCCTTCTGCTATGTGGATTTTACCAAAAGTCCAGAAGATGCCAGCCCCATGCTTTGGATTTCTAGAATCAAGACCCAAAGCAAACTTCTTTCATTTATTAAATACTCACCCTCAGATATTTCATTACAGAAACAGAATGGTGGCGCATGCCTGTAATCCCAGCACTCGGGAGGCGGAGGCAGGAGGATTGTTGTGAGTTCGAGACCAGCCTGAGCTACAAAGTGAGCTTAAAGCCAGCCTGAACTGCATAGTGAGACCCTGTCTCAAAAAGACAAAAAAAAAAAAAAAAAAAAAAAAAAAAAAAAAAAAAAAAAAAAA
>PVKA01051603.1:0-12117 GCA_004027165.1 Ctenomys sociabilis | reverse complement strand
ATTGAATCTTTGATATAATTCAGCTATAAAAAAACCTATAAATATAATTTCATGTATGCACCTTGTACAGTACCAAAACGTTATGAAAACAGTTTGCAATGTATTAATTCATCGACTCTGTATGGTTAAGGTGTCTTGAAACTGTCTGATTGACATTTGTATTTTAATAAAATAAAAATAAATGGAAAAAAAAAAAGAATTGAAAAAAAGTCAGACACTCTCTTAATTCGAAGATCCAGTCCAAAAGTGGGCATCTGAGATGAATAGCTACTTCTCAGATAAAGAGATACAAATGCAAATAAATAAATGAAAAATGTTCAATATCATTAGTCATTTGAAAAATGCAAATTCAAACAACACTGAGATTCCATCTCATCCTAAGAAAGGCGATGATCAAGAAATCAACCAATAGCACATGCCAGAGGGGCTGTGGGGAAAGGGAACACTTCTCCACTGTTGGTGGGAGTGCAGACTGGTACAACCACTATGGAAATCATTGTGGAGATTCCTCAGAGAACTATGACTAGAGGCCCCTTTTGATCCAGCCATTAAATTTTAAGTCATGCTCTGTTTCATTTTTTTTTTTTTTAAATAAAATGTGTATATTAGGACCGGTCAAATAGTTCAGAAAATTAAAGCACCTGCAAGCAGGTGCAAGGGGCAGGGGTTTGATTCCTGGGCCTACTGTCCCAGCCCCGTCCTCGGAGCATGCTGAGATGAGACTGGGTGTAGTGGTGCACGCCTGCAATCCCAGCTCTTGGGAGGCTGTAAACAGATCGATCACTACGAGTCTGATCTATGTAGTGAGACCCTGTACATCCTGTAGACCCTTCCCTAGAATACAAACAACAGACAAACAACCAAAAACCGAAAACCAAAAAACCGTGTATGCTGCTTTTACTGCATCATTATGTGAACTTTTAGTTTCTCCTCTTTATTCTTTATTTGTATTACTATGCTTTGATATTGTCATGCTTTTATTCATAGTTTTAGAAATTTAATCACTCCTAAGAGTACAGAAGTGTGTATATTTCCGAAAAATATTAATTCCTATAAGGAAGATGTAATTCTTTATCTTTTGTCTCTCATTGTAGAAGTCCTAATATTTAAATGTCAAATAAGAATTGGTATTTTAATTTCTTTTCATTACCTTCTATTTCTTTTTCTTTTCTTTTTTCCCCCCTGTCTTTTAGGATAGATTCTCAACTCTGTGTTACTACCTTTTACTGAAGTTTTGATTACTGCTACCATCTTTTAAAATTTTGAATCACCATATTCTCTGGAATTCTTTTTTTATGTATATATGTATGTATGTATTTATTTACTTTTTGTTTATTTTTTATTTTATTGAACTACAAATGTCAATCAGACAGTTTCAAGACAGCTTAACAATACAGATTCGATAAATTAATACATTGCAAACTGTTTTCATAATGTTTTGGTATTGTACAAGGTATATACATGATATTATATTTACAGATATTATTTTAGCAGATATCTCTTATCAGTGAATTAAGAGTGGTGTAGCTGCTTACTTATCTTATTTTTTATACCTCAATTATATAAAAAATTCAATAATTATTTTCCTAGTGGATGACCGTAGTACTAGAAGCCGACATAATATCCTGTCCAACCACCATTAATGCAGATCTTGCCTGTCATAGGATTATGTAGAAGCACAGCGTTATCTATCCCAACTGTACTGTCTATACACACACATTGATGATTTTTTCTTTCTACACCCCTTCCTTTGTCTACACCTGTCAAAGGTGGGCACTCCATTGACATTTAACTAACTTAAGTGCTTGAACTCGACACCACAATCCAACACAGTCCAGCATTCTACAATAATAGTGAGTTATTCAAAGAAATTGTCGACCATATCCATTTACAGCTCAGCTTAATATTATGGTCCCATGATGTATACTTCATTTTTTATTTATTTATTTTTTGAGGAGTAACAGTTTATTCCTAAAGCCTGCATCTCATGCTATGACACCGTGAAATGTGCAGAGGCATGCAAATCCACACCATGTGTCTCAGCTGGAGGGTGCACTGAGAACTCTGCAGCACTGCTGTAAAGGTCCTGCCAAAAAGTGCACAACTTAATCTACTCATGAGGACATGTCAGTGTGCACTCACTGGCCTGCTGTCCTAAGAGTTGAAGGAGCCTAAGGAGAACTGACAGCTGAGTGCAGTTGGATTTTGACGAGAAAAATCATTTCTCTACAGGATAGATCTGGGATTGCAGGGCAACTGAAATATAGATGGTGCATCGAAAAATAGTCTCATTGCCATCTCAGCATGCCCCGGAGGTAGGACCAGCATGGCAGGCCTGGGGATCAAACCCCTGGCCCCTGTACCTGCTTGAAGGTGCTTGAATCTGCTGAGCTATTTGGCCAGCCTAGAACATGTTTTGTAATGGTACTTTATAATGAATCATCTAAGAATAATGATTCTTAGTGCAGGAAACCTATCCACACCAAATAGTAATGAATCCAGATGAGGGCCTAGAGCTCATAGCAATGCCTCGCACCAGTCCAACTGGAGGCCTAGAGCCCACAACAAAATCTCATGCAGGCCTACTTCACAGATCTGTGCTGGAAAGGCCCAAGGGTCAGTGGTGGAAGCTAAGAAATCTCTGCCAGCAGGATGAAGGATCTGTGCTAGCAAGCTGGGGGATCTGACCTGGAGCCAGGAAGCAGCACTCAATGTAAGCATCGAAGTCCCACCAAAAGTGCCACAGCCATCCTCAGTAATAGTGAGGTCCTGAGCTCCTCCAGCAATGAGGAAAGCTGAGTTCTCATCAGGAATCATGAGGCTGAGCCAGGAAGTGATGCTCAAGATGAGGATCCAAGCTTCTCTAAAGTTCGTCGGGAAAGCCAGCATGGCAAGGTCTTCCAGCAGAACAGCCCAAGGGAACTAGCAGCTTCTAACAGCTTCAACAGTTTCTCCGAACAGCATGCCTAACAGCATTTTAGCAGCTCCTCCTATTATACCTTTGTGCTGTTGGCAACAACCCTCAGGTGGGCATCCTGCACCCAGCACCATGCTAGTTCAATTCAGCTGGGCGTAGCAAGTTGAGCTATCCACTACAAATGTCTACTGTAACAATGCAAGTACTGTCCCAGTCATAGTCTGTGTTTTTCTGAAACAGATGCTGACCTTTTGTCCTTTGGCCAATCAGCTGGGAGGAATAATCAATGCAGGGAGAAGGCTGTAGTGAGCCCTCACTGATGAGATCCTGGCACCCTCAACTCTGCTGAGGTCCTTTCCTCCCCTTAGTGTCTGTGTCCTCTCATTGGTGTTGGTGCCTTTTCTGTTTATTTGTTGATAAGATCTCTTAGTGTGGGCTGGGCCTGCATTGTTGCATCTGAAGGCCTGCAGTGGGAGCTGGGCTCTCATGTCCCTGCTGTCCCTGTGAGACTGGGCAGCTTCCCTCTTCTACACTTGCCGCCCACCCTCCTTTGCTGGAGCCTCTAAGCTCTACATTTCTATGCTCTGACACCCACTCTTCTCCAGACCACGGGTGGTCCCCCACTTGCTGGTGTTCAGTCCTTGAAAAGAGGGATTTTGCTGTGCTTCCTTCATGCCTCAAAGGTTACAACTTTTATGTATTTTCTGTTTTGTAACAGTTCCACACATCAGGAACTAGAAACAGACTCTCCTTAGATTGGTGGTAAGATAATACTGTTTTTTTTTTTGTTGTTGTTGTTTTTTGCATTTTAGGGAAGGGTCTATAGGGTGTTCAGAGTTTCACTCCTCGATCAGACTCATAGTGATCCACCTGTTTACAGCCTCCCAAGAGCTGGGATTATAGGCACGCACCACCACATCCCGTCTGAATTGCTCTCTCAGTGTGCCCTGGGGATGGGGCCTGGCATGGCAGGCCCGGAGATAGAACCCTCAGCCCCTGCACCTACTTGCAGATACTTTAATCCACTGAGTTATTTGGCAGGCCCTTTTTAGGTAAGACAAAATATTATTGGCAATTTGGAGCCTGTAACTGTAAATTGTCCTCTACAATTTTTATTTACCTGATAGTGCTTCCACGATGTCATAAGAATCATCCCAATAACAAACAGAAGTTGGAAGCACTATGCAGCTCAAAAGAAATCTTAAATTCACAGCACAGACACAAAGCTTGAAAAAAAGATCCATTAGAAAAATGTGCTCTTCGAGTGATGATAAATGCTTCCCTCGTCCCTTTTATTGCCAGACTGAAATCCTTAGCAGATGGTCTTAGCAATTAATTTGCATTCGGCACTCAAGTATTGAGCAGCTAACATGCATTCGGTGCATTTTTTCCTGGTCCTTTCTCAATAAAGTAAATGTGGGTTTAAATAATCTATGCTCTGTTTTTCTTCCCAAAGTCCTGCTCTACACATTAATCTTTCTCTTCGTTGTACATTTCTTTCTTTTTTTTTTTTTATCTTCTCCTTTCCATCTTCTTTGAAATAAATGTTTGAGATGGAAGATTTCACTCAAAATCCTTTTGGCCAGTCTTCCAACAAAGGGGGGTGAGGAATGAATAATTAGTTTGTCACACATGACACAGCAAAGCTGTGTAGACACTTAGAGGAGTAACCATAACACTCCTTTGCTAGAAGCACTGAGACTTGCATTGAAGATCAAAGGGAAGGAAATGTGTCAGAATGGAATTGGCCCAAACCTTAGACACAAGCAGCTGTGAAACTGAACCCGAGTTCCTCTACGCACTTGCTGGTTATGTGATGTTGAAGAGTTTGATTAAATGTTCTGAAACTTAGGACTTCATTGATAAGCTGTTGGTAACAAGTTTTAGCTCCAGGAAGAAGACAAAGGATGTGAATCACATGCGATTTTACCCTCCAGCATGGGTAGTTTTATGCTTCAGTTTGTCTACATTAAGGTACCAGACAGCTGGCAGAATATTATCGCAGGGTTTTCCTGAGGACGTTTTTGGAAGACATAAAGCTCGAACTAATAGACTGAGTACAGAAGATGTACCCTCTCTGGTGCTGACAGGTTTAAATCCGGTCCACTGAGAGGTTAGCGAGGACACACTGCTGGGGGCAGCCCTGCCTCTGCTGTGTGTGGGGAATTCAAGTCTACTGTCAAACACCAGAGTTCCTGACTCTAATATTCCAGAATCCACCAGCAGCCACACTGGTTCTCAGGCCTCTGCCTTAGACTGAATTTCACTATTCGCTCTCCTGGTTCTCCAGCAGGATGTTAGCATATGACAGAACTCCAACTACATCCCATATGCTGGAGACTTTAAACTCGTTTAAAAACATTTAAAAATATTTAATTTTTATTTATTTATTTATTGCTGCCGGAAGACAGTCTGCCAAGTTTATTTATTCCTATGCAACATAACCCCAGAACATAGGAGCAACTCTGCTCAGCTCTAGAAACTCACAGCTGGCTCCAAACAAAAGAAATTTAAACTACAAAAGATGAGTTGTATTCAGGAAATATAAATGGTAATTTTAGGCTATGTTGAACATTTTCTCAGGAAAAAGGCTCAAATCTCTCCAGTCTCCTTCTCTGACTTCCTCGAAGCGGCCTTTCCATCAGAGCTCTCCAGCCTCCAGTCGGTGGACCCTCGCTCGCTGCGCACGTACTCCCAGGACTCCTCTCTCGACATGCGCTCTCTGGAGAACTTATATTTTGCACTCCGGTCCCTGGAAGGCTGGCGGTGTCCCCGGCTGTGGCTCCGGAAATGGCTGCGATGGCGACGATGTCTGTCTCTGTCTTGGGAACGGGAACGGGAACAAGAAGACTTCCGTCTCTCTCATGAGGTAGATCTTGATCGTCTCCGACGATGATCCCGGGAGCGTGACCTCCTGCGATCTCTGGTTCTTGATCCAGACCTCCTACCCAGTCGCTCTTCCCGCTCTCTCTCCTCTCTTCTCCTCAGGTGATCCTGATTTCTCTTCTCCTGCTTTTCTGCCGGTTTTCCTTAGCTGATCAAGTTTCTCACGGATCTGAATGAACCCCAAATGTAACTTGCCCCCAAAGTGGTCTGCCAGACGGCGGTCATTGTCATGAAGGCTGAACAGACCTCACAGACATGCAGTTTTTGCTGTTGAAAACTGGATGCAGGCATAGAATTTCTGTATTCTTCCTCAGCTTCTTTTTTTCTTTGCACGAACTTTCTCCACTTCCATGAAAATCTTCTGAGATTCATCTACATTTCCTTCAGCTCCTAGCTGCTCAGCTTTTGCAAGCAATTTTCCTATTTCTTCATTCAACTCATGCACTTTTTCTGCCTTTGCAGAAACTTCTGTGCTGTTCTCCTCCTGTGTTTCTGCCAGTCGTTTTTTGACAAGCTCAGTCCTCCGATCAAACTTTGCAATAAAGGACTCCAAGTGATCCATTGCATCCAATTCAAAAAACAGGTCTCTCTCTTTACTTGCAATTTCATAATCTGCTCAGAGGGCCAAGTCGTGGATTTTGGTACATTCTTCTAAATCCATGCACGTGCCAGCCAGGATGTCATGAGGGCAGCAGTCCAGAAGGTGACTCTTGCAAACACGGTCATCTGTAAACTTGACTCTCTGTCTGGTTTCGTCTCCGTCCCGAGCTGTGCCCATGAGCTGGTCCAAGAGGGCACGCATCTGTGCCTGGGCGGACATGGTACCAGGAAGGGCGGCCACAACAGCTCCTCTCGGTGTAGTAGACGAAATCTCAAAACGTTTAATTTTTAAAATATTTAGAAATCACTGCTTCCTTTCCCTAAGGATACTGAGCTGCTCTCACATGTGTAGCTTTCCAGATGCAGGCGTCCTATTCTGCGTGCACTGGGCTACACAGGGAGCCTGACAAGGTGCCACTGTGGTATGACGCTGGCAGGGAACAGAGCGCTATCTCAGGGCTCGCCTGCTGGGTGTCAGTGCTGGTGAAACTACTGACTCTCAGAGCCTCTTCTGGCCTCTAGAAATAGTCTCAGATAAATGCAGGTTTTCCTTGAAGTAGGAGATAAAGTAAATAGTTAAAATTCAAGATGAATGTGGTAGTACAAGCCTATAATCCCAGCACTAGGGAGACTGAGATAGAACTGTGAGTCTGAGGTCAGCCTGGATTACACAATGATACCTTATCTATACACACACACACACACACACACACACACACACACACACACACACACACTCACACACAGAGGTGGAGTTGACTAACGCCAGTAATAACTATTTTTTATTCCCTTAAAAAAGTCAACAAGATACAATGTGCTATATGATTAATTATATGCAAATTTTGCTCATTTTTATAATATTTCCACAAGTTAAACAAACAAACAAACAAACAAATAGGGCCAGGGAGATGGCTCAGTGGAATAAGTGCTTCTCTGACAAGTGCAAAGAAAGGCCTGAGTTCAATCCCTGGTTCTGCCAATATTATCTATCTTCTATCTATCTATCTATCTATCTATCTATCTATCTATCTATCTATCTATCATCTGTCTATCTATCTATCTATCTATCTATCTATCTATCTATCTATCTAATTATATATAATAGTATATATACATACTAAATGCATATTTATGCAACTACAGAAAAATCTTGTAGGTAGGTTGCATAAGTGTGATTTATTTGTGTTTAAAATGTGCTGTTCTGTAGTGTTGCTCTTTATCCTTCAAGAATGCTTTCTCTTTGATATATAGTTTCAGAGTGTCTCGTGAGTGATCATGATACTAATAGGGCTGCACATAGATGTACAGAAATACTGGAAGATAGTCAAGTTGTTAAAGTATAATGTTTTAATTTAACTTTCAAAATATAATCATAAAAATTAAAAAAGTATCATTTGAAATTTTAGTGTTTCATGTCATCATTTGCTAGTTTAAAGAGGAGGGCAATGGGAGGGAAAGGGTGAAGGTGGAAGATAGAATAATGGGGAGGGGAGATATGAACAAAATATATGACACACGTTGAGCACCCAAATGTGCAGTTGGCGGAAGGGAGAGGCATGATGGAGGGGCACGGAGTAAAGAGATTAAGGTCTGCTGTGTGCCTGTAAGAATCAACCAAAACAAAGTCCGTTGATCTGAATAATCAATGAAAAAATATATTAAATCAATCTCATATGTCAGTAGTTTGTGACTAGATCTGCAACTGTATGAATTAGCATGTGTAATTATGAGAGTCTTCGGGGGTCAATTTCTGGACTCCTAAACAGAATAGATCAAGAAATAAATGAGTAAAAACCAGCACAAAACATGTATAATTCAGGAGTTAGCTAGATGGATAAATAACAATGTGGATTAATTTTCTGTTGCTTTTGTAACAAATTACCACTAATATAGCAGCCTCGAAGGGGTCAACATTATCTGTTTTCATGGGGCAGAAGTCTAGCCTTCTCTATCTAATCTCACAAGCTATAATCAAGTGGTTAGAAAAACTGCACTTTTTTGGTAGCTTTAGGCATCAATCTGCATTTGATTTTGTTTAGTTAGGTGGTAGAATGAAATTCTACACGTTCTTACTGAGGTTAAAATCTGTGTTTGTTTGTTGGCTTTGGCCAGAGTTTGCTCCACACTGCTAGAGGCCACAGGCATTCCTTGGGCTAAGATCCCCTCCTCTATTTTCAAAACCAACAATGGTAGCGTAAGTATTTCTCAAGCTTTCAATTTGTCTGACATGTTTTGCCTTATTTTTCTTCTGCAGCATATTTACAATTTACTTTTTTGCTGTTTTTTCTTTCTTTGATTCCATGGCCCTTTATGCCAGTACCTAAATTAGTGTTTGATTGAATAACCAAAGGATGGGAATATTGACGGTGGGGATGTGTTTAGCATTCTGTTTGCTGCAGAGCACCCACTGATACTAACGATTTCTAATTGTGTGAACAACTTTCTAATTTACAATGGCTGTTCACAGTAATTTGATTCTCAGTCACTCTATTAGGAGGTGTTTTCACCATGTCACAAACAAGGAACTGGCTTGTAGGATATCTTCGGTGGTTTGTCTCTCTGTTCTGTTCTTGTAAATCTAGTAGATGCTTCTCTTTTGGCTTTGCTTTCTGATCTTGGTGCTACGATTGCCTTTTAGACTTGAGCAATGGGATGCATACCTAGGAATTCCGTCTTTTCTTTTGTTCTAATGCCATCCAAAATTATTTTTATTTTTGTTGTATTGGTCTCCTCATTTCACTAACCAAATGCAAACTATCTTTTGGTGTTGTAATGATAGTTCATATTAAAAATACCCATCAAATGTGGTAATAAAATGGAACAAAATTTCAGTTAAAAAATGAATAACTTTGGGAATGAAATGAATAGTTTTGTGACTATGGTTAACAATACTATAATGTATGTTTGAAATTACTAAGAAAATGTATCTTAAATACTCGTACCATGAAAGTTACTATGTGAGCAGATAGGCAAATCAACTAATGTTATTATGGCAATTGTTTCACAATACATAGATGAAGTCATCATATATTGTCAAATTTAGAACATTTTGTCATTTATATATTTATAAAAGTAGGAAAAAATCCCCAAATTCTTAAGGACTAATAGGGAAGAAGAAGACTCGGTACAGAATACAAACAATTCATTCATAAAAGAATATTGCCAATTTTCAATAAGTATGTTTAAATTATTTTCAACCTCATTGGTAATTATATAAGTAAATATGAGATATTTTGTAAAACAGAAAAGCAACTCATTAATACAACAGGTTTTTGTGAGAATGCAAAATACTGTTTGAAAATTGCCTTTCTAGACTGGGGAGATGGCTCAGTGGAATAAGTGCTTCCCTGGCAAGCACAAGGGTCTGAGTTCAATCCCTGGTTTGGTAAAAAAAAAAAAAATTCCTGTTATGAAGTAGCAGTTATACACGTACATTCTTTTCTTTGGCCAGTCAAATTGGTGTTCCCCACACCTCCATGGTATCACTGGATGGCTCTCTCTTTCTCTCTCAATGTATTTGGTACAGGGTCCCATTCACAGCTCAGACTCATAGTGATCTTCCTGTTTTCAGCCTCCCCAGTGCTGGGATTACAGATGTGTGCCACCATGCCCTGTCTTGGTGACCATTTTAGTACTCCTGAGGTAGGGCTGGTGTGGTACCAGGATCAAACCCTGGTCCCTGCATTTGCCTAAGCAGGCAATTAATCCACTGAGATATCTTGTTGGCCTTTCTTTATGGTATCAGGGATCGAACTTGAGATCTTGAGCTTGAGAGGCAGACACTTATTGTGCTGAGCTATCTTCCCAGCCGGTTTTCTTATATATAGCCTGTATCACTGTACCCTGCAGTTTTGGAAATGCTATGTGCTAGAACAGAAAGAATGTGAGCTTTATAGTCAGTAGAACTATTCTCAACTGAGCATAGGATCTTGGGGAATTTATCTAACCTATTTGAGTCTAACCTGAATTTCCTCAATCATAAAGTGGGAACAAGTATATCTGCCCCACAGATTTGCTGTGGAATTAGAGTATTAATTGCATCCTGTTGCACATAGCACAGTGTCTGATGTAAGCTGCTTGAAAAAGTTCTGCTGTTATATTGATAATTAACTGTTCCTGCTCCTGCTTCCACACCCCGGTACTCTCTAATGGGCATTCAGATCAGAATGCATCTTTACTTATTTTCAGATCTTTGCTTCATTTGCTAGTACAGAGTAGGGTCTGAATAATCTCTTGAGTTCAATTTAAAATAAACTCTAAGATTGTATTTCTCTTTACTATTTCCACATTGTTTTGTGGAGAGAATTCTTGGGATGAGATGAATGTGGCTGGTTGCTACTGCTACATAGCTATTAACTGAAAAAAATGCAACCACAGTACATTATTTTTCCTTCCTTTTAGGAATCTTGTTTCTACCTATCCAGGTTCACCCACATTGCTCTGAACTGCCCCAGGAGTGTGGTCTTATTAGCTTTGTGCTCACACATGGTCTTGGAAGGGGCTGGCAGTTTTTGTACTACGATGTCTAGGTTTTCCCATGGTCCTCAGCTACTGGAGCTGCGGTGACTCCCAGTAACTTGTATCTTCATTTGAAGGCCTCCCCAGCAAATTTCTTTCCAAGAACTGTGCTGTTGTGTATTGATGATTTGTGGAACTGCCCTCTAAATGGAGTTCCTGACTGTATCTTGACTGTACAGAACATTAACGATGTATGTTTTTAGACTTTTATTTTTATAAGAAAACGTGAAAGATGAGACAGTTTTAAGATACCTTGACAAGATGCATTTGATAAATTAATACATTGCAAACTGTTTTCATGTTTTGGTATCATGGAAGGTGCATGCATGATATTATGCTTACAGACATTATTATAGCATATGTCTCTTATCAGTAAATTAAGAGACTGTAGCTGTTTGCTTATCTTATTTTTTATACCTGAATTACATCAAAAATTCAATAATTAATACTTTCTGCCTTGTTATTTTCCTTGAGGTTGTCCATAGTACTAGAAGCTGACATAATATCCTGCCCAACCACCATTAGTGCAAATCTTGCCTCTCATAGAATTATGTAGAAGCACAGTGTTATCTATACCAACTGTGCCGTCTATACACACACATCATGATTCTTCCTTTCTATACCCCTTTCTTTGTCTACACCTGTCAGAGATGGGCACTCCATTGTCATTCAACTAACTTAGGTGCTTGAACTTGACCACACAATCCAACACAGTCCAGCATTCCACAACAATAGTGAGCTATCCGAAGAAGTTGTTGACTGTAGCCATTTACAGCTCAACTTAATATTATGGCCCCACGATGTATACTTCATTTTTATACTTTTCTGCTGGATGGTTAAGACCTAGGTAGAGCAAGACTTATATACCAAAACATGTACTTTATGTTTCTTATGAGCTCAGTGAAGTCCCCTCAGGGTTTATCTTGTAGTCCTGTACCTTATTCTGTAGATCCTTTGTGTCATCTATGTGGATGAGTCATGGTCAATGCTTGACCAGTTTGCTCTCTGTGAGAGCCTGAGAGAAAGTTTTATTTCCATGTGACTCTCCCCAGGCACACTATAGATAATCAGTCTCTTTATTTATTTTTTTTATTTTTTTCCATTTATTTTTATTTTATTGAAATACAAATGTCAATCAGACAGTTTCAAAACACCATAACCATAAAGAGTCGATGAAATAATACATTGCAAACTGT
>PVKA01051602.1:0-12114 GCA_004027165.1 Ctenomys sociabilis | reverse complement strand
TTGTCAACAGAGTGAAAAGACAACCCACAAACTTTGAAAAAATCCTAACTAATAAGCAATCAGACAGAGGTCTACTGTCTAGAATTTATAAAGAACTAAGATATAACAGAGCCCTCAAATTTAAAGACCCAATTCAGAAATGGGCATCTGAGATGAATACACACTTCTCAGAGGACGAAATTAAAGAAGCGAACAAATATATGAAAAAATGCTCCACATCGCTAGCCATTTGTGAAATGCAAATAAAAACAACACTGAGATAAAAAATACATTTGTGCATAGCAATTACATTAATCATGAAGAGTTGTTGCATGTGCATAACACAGTTTTATATTTCTTTCCCCTTCCCTCTCCCTTCATGTATTTTACAAAAGATCTATCTCTGAATTACCTTTTATCGATGCTTTATTTTTCTCTTAAATTATTTATGCTTTGCGTTTCTCATATCAAGGAAACTATAGTATATTTAAGCTGCACTTAACATTATTGTTTCAAGGTGTATCCATAAAGACAAATGAATGAAATGATGATAAATTTCTATGAAGGAGAACTCAGTGTACAAAGATGCAATTTTTGACAATAAAATATAAAAGATGGAGTTTGAAAGGAGATTTTTGTATAGTATTAAATCGATGTTAGTTCAACTTGATTATTATTAGACAAATGTATTGATTGCAATATCCAGGATAGTCATCAGGGAAAAGCTACAATACATATATTGAAAAATAAGTAAGAGAAAATAAAAATGGATTCCATTGAAAAAATAATGAAAAAGAAGGCAAGAAAACAAAAATGAGATGCTACCATACACTTATTACAATGGCATAATTGCAAAACACTGACTACAACAAATGCTGGCAAGGATATAGATCAATCAGAATATTCATTTGTTGCTAGTGAGAATGCAAAATCTGTTTGGTGGACTTTTGAGCTGTTTCTTACAAAAAAACCTACTCTACCATACAACCCAGGAATCACATTTCTCAATATTTGCACCAATGAACTTAAAAGTTTTGTTCACCCAAATAGCGAAACACAGATATTTTGGCACTTTCATTCAAAATGGCCAAACATGAATGCATCCAAGATATCCTTTACCAGTTGCGTGAATCAATAAGGTGTGGTATATCTGCACAATGGAATAGTCTTCTGTAGTAAAATAAAAGAATCACCAAGCCATGAAAGGGCATGTAAGTGCACATTAAGCAAATAAAAGACATTAATCTGAAAGGTTATGCACTGTATATTTCCCAGTATAATGAAATTTTGGAGAAAGTAAAACTCTGAAGATAGTTAAAAAAACCAATGAATTCCAGGAGGTAGTGAGAAGGGAGAGATGAATATGTTCACTACAGAATATTTTTAGGGCAATGAAAACACTTTTTATGGTACCATAACTGTGGACTCATGTCATTAGGTGTTTATCAAAACCGATAGAATGTAGAACGCCAAGAAAGAATACTAATGAAACTGTGAACTTGGATGATGATATGTCAGTGTACGTTCCTCCACTGTGACAAATGTATCATTTTGATGATAGGTGTTGATAGTGGGGGAGGCTGAATGCATGTGAGGAAGTTTTTTCATGTGGATACCATTTTCTGTTCAATGTTGCTAAAGGTTATTTAAAAATAAGGTATATTAAAATTAAAAGCAGTAAGGTAGGGATGGACCTACCCCAAAAGTGTAAAGATGCATAAAACAAATGCCAAAGTCTGAATTTAAGTGCTATCTTATTACTGACTATCTAGGTGTGGTATCTCATGCCTATAATTCCAGGACTCTGGGAGCCTGAGTGAAGAGGATCCAAGTTCAAGCTCAGCTGGGGCAACTTAGTAATCTAGTGAGATCTTGTATTAAAA
Organism: Ctenomys sociabilis; assembly: GCA_004027165.1. NCBI lineage: Eukaryota > Metazoa > Chordata > Mammalia > Rodentia > Ctenomyidae > Ctenomys > Ctenomys sociabilis. The sequence goes on along the minus strand of PVKA01051602.1, from coordinate 10,252 downwards.
TGAAAATTTTAAAATTGGCCAAGAATGTAGCGTAACGTAGAAGGTCTAGGTTCAATCTCCAGTATCACAAAAACAAAAACAAAGAAAATTAAGAGAACTAAACTCTAGGCAAAAGGTAGAAATTGGTGAAATGAACAAAAACAGATGATCATACTACATACTGTCTATGACATGTAATTTAGATCCAAACACAAAATTGTGCAAAGCAGTATCTGTGCAGGCCAGGCATGGTAGTGAATGCCTCTAATTCCAACACTTGGGAAGCTAAGGCAGGAAAGCTGCTATATTCAAGGCCAGCCTAGGCTGTCTACAAAGTGACTTCAAGGGCAGCCTGAACTGCATACTGAAGCCTTGTGTCTAAAACACGTCTTTTGGCTCTTTGTCACAACCATGAAAGGTGATTCTCTGCCTTGTGCCACTCTCTGCCTTGGATCCAGGTGAATATGGACTGAAACCTCCAGTGGGCTAAATAAACCTTTCTTTCCTTCAAAATAAATGAATTAAAATATAATACATCTTTTGTTTTATTGGTAGAGGTAATTGAACTCAGGACTTCATGCTTTCCAGGCAGGTACTTATGCTGCTGAGCTATCTCCCCAGCCCCCAAAGGACAATGAAAAAAATCCAGGCAAACACTAATCAAAAGAAACTTAAGGTTCCAGTAATAATATGAAACAAAATAAAGTTAAAAATTGATAGGAGTGAATGATATTGTACACTAATAAAGGAGCAAAACTATCACAAAATATGATTTAGATGTGCACCTTAATGGGAGTCCTAAAATTATGTGAATGCTGAATGGAAGAAGACATAGATAGTGCCATAAGAATACTCACTTTCAAATATGGGCAGAAAAATTAAACAAGAGACCAGTAATAAACAAAAGATCTAAACAACATTACAAAGCAATTATATCTAACTGACATACGAAGAACATTCAGTCTAAGAATAGCAGAATACATATTTTTCTCAAGGGCACACATAAAGCATTATGCAATATAGAACATATGTTAGGCCACAAAGCAGGTCCTAATAGATTTAAAAGAATGAAATAGTATGAAGTATTTTCTCTGATTGCAGTGGAATAAAAGTCAATAACATAATGGAAATTATAAATTTTCAAAGGAGAAATTAAGCAATACATACTTAACCAATGTATTAAGGAATAAATCATGAGTAAAATTAATAATAAAATACTTTGAGGCTAATTAAAATCACAGCTGGTCAGATTATGTGGAGTATAGTGGAAGCATGATAATTATTACTATAAATGCCTACATTAAAACAGCAAAAATACCAAATTTCTGATCTAAACTTATATCTGAAGTAAAACAGAAAAGCAAAGTAAATTCAGAGCTACAAAAAGAAAAGCCATAATAAAGGCTATAATGAAGAGACATGAATAAGTTAAAAGTTGTGGGAGCTTGAACAGTTCAGCGAAACTGACAGACTTTAATGTGCCTGAATAAAAAGAGAACATAATAGAATTCCAGAAACAACTATATGCCAACAAATCAGATAACCTATATGCAATGAACAAACTTCTAAAAGTTCACAAACTATCCAAACTGACCTGAGAATGTTACCAAGGCCTAGAAGGTAGAAAATGGAGTTAGTATTCAACAAGCATGAAATATAAGCAAGATGACTGAACTCTAGTGACCTGTTGTACATTACTATTGACTCTACATATAATGTTGTGTAGCATTATATGTAGAGTCAATAGTAATGTACATTTAAAAGTTTGTTAAGACTTTAACTTTTTAGATAGTATATCAAATTTATTACCATAATAAAACAAAATAAGGTAAAATGTGAATATAAGTGTGACAAATAAAAAGAGAATCTGTAAGACAATATCTCTCAGAAAAAATTCAAGTGGCTTCAGTGATGAATTCTACCAAATCTTTCAAAACATATTACTAAATTTGAGGAAACTGAAAGAAAATTTTAAAAGTATCTCAAGACAAATAAAAATGAACACACAACACAAAAAGAAGTGTGGAATGGGTAAAAAAAGAATTCTAAATGCAAAGTTAACAAAAATAAACGACTACATTATCAGAAAGTATGAATTGGAACAAAAAAGGATTCTAAGAGAAAAACTATATGAAATAACTAATATTTGTTTAGAAATAAATGACTACCTTTACAAAGAAGAAAGATCTGATGAGATCTGATGCATTCAGAGATATGGTCACAGCAAAGAAGAAGTAACGAAATATCTGAAGTAACGAAATTTACATTTCAAAGAACTAGAAAATGAAGAATAAGCCCAAAGTGCGCAGAAGGAAATAATAAAAACAGGAAAAATGAATCAAATAGAAAATGATTTCTTTTTCATTTAACATTTTATTTAAGTTTTTATTCTTTCTAAAAAAATGCAAGGATAATAGATATCTTCTCTAAAATGTTATATCACAACCATTGGAGAATCTTAAAGACATATATAAACTTTGAGAAACACACAGTCTACCAAAATACAATTAAAAAGAAACACAGAATCTGAACAGATTAGCGACAAGTAAGGTTAGAGTACATATTCATGGGATGTGTGCAACCTCGCAGGAAATAAAACTACAGGACCATATGGCTCCAATGGTGAACTATACAAAACATTTATAAAAGGACTAACATCAATTCTCAAATTATTATAAAATACTAAAGAGAAGATAACATTTTATAAATCATACTATGAAGCCTGTATAATTCTGATAATAAAACTCGTCAAAAGCAATACAAAGTGAATTTACATATAAATATCTCTTATGAATGTAAATATACAATTCTCCAAGCAAATGCTAGGAAATGGAATTCAGTGACATAGTAAAAGATTCCATCCTTGTTTATTTCTCTTTTTAAAACTGTTTTAGTAAGTGTATGTTTGTTGAAATTTATCAACTTCAAGTTTCTCCAAGTCTTGGTATAAATGTTTTGCTTAGTGATTAAGATTTATCCAAAGGATGTAAGGATAGTTTACAATATAAATCAATGTAATACATGTTACTTGGAGAGTGAGGGAAAACAAAACCCTACACAATGATCTAAATTGATTTTGAAAATGTATGTATCAATTTGGATACATTTTAATAGAACATGGCTCAAGAAATTTCTAATAAAAGGGAACCTCCTCTTCTTGAAAAAACATATAAAAAAATCCACAGATGAAAATATTCTCAGCAATTGAAAACTCAATACCCCCCCAAATGCAAGTGCAAGACCAAGGTCCCTCTTTTCACCATTTTTATTCAACATTGTACTACATTTTTAAACCAAGTAAGAAGATGAAATGCAAGACATCTAAGTTGCAAAGAAGTACAATTATATTTACTTTTAGATGATGCAATCCTCTGAATGCATATTTTCAAATAACCCACAAGAGAACTAGTAGGTCTAATTAACAAATTGAGCAAAGTTGCAAAATACAGAAGCAGAATGCTAAAATAGTGCTACAGTATTTCTACAACATAGCATTGAATCATCTCTTCCTGTCTTCTACTGTACAATATATGTGTACTACCAGAAAACGACTTAATTGTCTTACCTTCAGCTTAGTGGTCTTCACATGGTGTTCTGCTTCTTTCTGGGACTCTTCAGTCTTCTGATGCAAGCACTTTGGCCTTCATCGTAGATTCTTCAACCTTCTGTGGCAGACCCATTGGCCTTCTGATGGACTTGCAGCGACTCTGAGTGAGCTCCACACCTTCAACTTAAACTTCAGTCAGCTGTGTGCATGCCCTGCTGCCCATTTCCTCATCTGACTCTGTGGCTGACCATGGAGATTTTCAATTTGGATTTTAGCAATTTTGAAATTGTAACTCTTTGAGGTGGACTAAATGGACTGTATAAAAAGAAATGTGTCTGAGTCTTCTGGGAACCAGGATAAGAAGGTGATGAATGCATCCTGTGTCCTTGAAAACCCTCAGGCACTCATAGGCAGAGTACTTACAAAGTGCATAGGTTATGAGTTCACAGATTAGTGTGATGTGGGAAGGTGAATCCTGATCTGAAGAGTCACTGCTTCTGTGACTTAGGAGGTACAATACTCTCCTAGTTCCTCACTTCTCTCTTTGCTTCCTGGGAACTATGACTTGACCAAATTTCCTCCATTATGGCTTTCCACACTGCCTTCTTGCCACAGAGCTGTGGATTAAAATCTTAATCAACAACAATTCCTCCTTTTCATCATGGGTGTCAAATTTCATGTCCCAACAATGAGAAAACAACTTACTACTCTTCTGATTCTGATACTGTAAGCCTACCTCATATATCCCTTGTATACATTGTTGAGACTGTTCCTCTAAGCCTCATATCCCTTGTATAACCATATATATAATTCATATGGAATCTGTTTGTGTACTTAACATTACTTTATACACATGTATTTGTCTTTTTCCATATTTTAAATGAAGTAGTTTAATTTTCCCCTATAAGTAGGATACAAGCTCTGGGTTATATATTACCTTAATTGTGATTAGGTTTGATGACTAAAGACCACATTTCTTGCAGAGTTTTAAAATGAAGAGCTGTTGAATGTTACCATTAGCTCTCAAATACATACAAACAAAGCAAGGTTTTCATTACATGAATTTATGGAATATGAAAATTTTCATGGTTTTATTCAAGCTACCAATAATACAACACTCCACATGGAGTTGAGAAGATACATGCAGAGTGTGATGCTCTTACATGGTCTGGTTTCAGGAGGCTGGTATTTATAATTTTCCTTTCTTTTGGATTCATTCCTGAAATTTCTTCTAAAAGTAATCCTGGGTTTTCTATCAGCCATTCCCAACTTGTAAGAACCTCATATGTTTACTTGTTGGCACTTTTCTCCAAATAAATACCATGATAGTGGAATGAATAGTCACTTAAATTTATCTATGCAGATAAGTTATAGACATAGAAATATGAAAGAGGGCCCGGGAGATGGTGCAGTAGAATAAGCACTTTCCTGGCACGTGCAAGGCCCTGAGTTCAACCCCCAGCTCTTCCATAAAAAAGAAAGAAACATGAAAGGAAGTGCCATTGTTTTCTCTCTCTCTCTCTCTCTCTCTCTCTCTCTCTCTCTCTCTCTCTCTCTCTCTCTCTCTCTCTCTGTGTGTGTGTGTGTGTGTGTGTGTGTGTGTGTGTGTGTGTGTGTGTGTTTTGCAGAACCAGGATTGAACTCAGGCCCTTGTGCTTGCCAGGGAAGCGCTTATTCTATTGAGCTACCTGCCCAGCCCATGCCATTGTTTTGTTTATTGGGATAGACTGTGTTACAAAGACTTATTCCTAAGTCATTGAATAACTTTTCCATTGATTGCTCACTAACATTTTGCAAAGTATCATAAAATGAATGAAAAGAAATATGTGTGCATATATTACTCAGTATTTACATTTTGCCAATCATTAACTGTTTCCAGTAGTCTGCTTCTAGCAAAATGATACCGTGACTCTTGAAAAGTAAAAATAAATTAAAAACTACAATGACTAAAAGCAATGATTATTAATGATTTGAGCGGAACCAGAGACCCTGAGCTTAGAAACCTTGAAACAAATGTTAATTTCTATGGTGATGCTCATTTTCATTTACTTAGCAGCTTGATGTCCTTTAAGAGCAATAGCACCTTTTGCTGAGCACTAAGAATGGGCATCCAGAGTATAGGTCAGTAGCACAAGCAGGAGCCTGGCAAGCACAAAGAGATCAAATCCCAGTATCAAAGAAAAAAAGACCCTTAGCAAGAAAGAATGGGGCAGCTTTCCTGCTTTTCCTTCATTTCCTGACCTCCACACGTTTTCCTTGGGACTGTGTCATGTGTGCAGTGGGTTGGTCAGAATCACCAAAGAGAGTAACATAAAAAAAAAATTTAGTATTGGTTCCTAATGAGTAGCTTCTAGCTATGAAGCTCAGGTTCATTTGACTCCAACCATTGTAAGTGGATACAGGACCCATACATAATAGAAACATTTTTCAGGAGAAAACTATTGAACAGCTCATCTAACAGGACTGGTACAGGAGTGTCACTTAAAGACTCATGATAAGGAGCAGAATCTACTCTGGAAGAATAAACTGAAGCCTGAAATGGGACAACTGCTTTATTGAGCACTCAATCAAAGTCCCAGGGAGGAGATCAGTTCCCACTGCTGGTACTGTGTCATCAGACATTTGGAGATCCTCTCCAAACTCCCCTCCCCAGTCTGGCATGCTCTAGAAGCACTTTCTGCCTACCACGGAACTCCCAAATTCCTTGAACTCTGCAGAGGTGATGCATTTTTGCTGGAAACTGCTGAGGGATGCCATGGCAGAGGCACCAATCCAAGTAGAGAAGCATCTGTGAGGATAAGCTACTATCCTCACATAGGTCTCATGGGAAATCACACATTCCAAGTCCTTTTTGAGCCTTTCAGCCAGCCCATGGAACAATGTGGAACCCCCACATAGCACAATATTTCTAAATAGCCTCTTTTGGATGTCTATGTCACATTTGAGGATGCTGTTGAAGACCATTTTTGAGAGTCCAGGTTCTTGGATGTCTATAAGTGAAGGGGTAAACAGCACCTCAGGCATTTCAAGCAGTCGGTCTTCTATGTAAATAACATTGCCATCCGGCAACATGTATTTTGTTAGAACATTTTGTCTCCTGCTTAGCTTTTTCTTCTGTCCTAAGGGGACATAGCACAGTTTCTCTTTGATTGCTTCCCCCACAGACTTGTTAAAGATGCAAGGAAAGGTATATCTTTCAGCCAGGAGGCGGAGTGTGAGGGTCTCTGTAATGTCCCTCCCTGCCACAGGAAGCTTGATGGTTGAATGAGGAAGAGAATAACCTTCAAATATGGGGACAGCACAAGTGACCCCTTCCCCACTGTCCAATACCAACCCTGTGAAGGAACCGGAGGCAAAGAGTGCTGGCACTGCATGGTTGCACAGATGCAGGGCCGGCACCCGAAATGTCTCAAACATGATTTCGGTCGTTTTCTCACGTACCTTTCTTGGGTTCAAGGAGGGTTCGGTCATCAGTACTGGCCGGTCACTGGATTTAACTCTCAGGAGCCGATGGAAAACATGTTTCCAGAGTTTTTCCATGTCATCCCACCTTGTAATTATTCCACGTTGAACAGGATAACATAAATACAGACATTTACGGTTGTACTGGACTTCCGGTCCCACAAAGTGTTTCTTCCGGCTACAGGGTATGTTGAATTTAGGGTGACCCACAACAGAATCAAAAACATATCTTGGAACAATGTCGGTGCACAGTCCCACTTTGCAGAGCCCGGAACCATTGTCAATAACCACTGCTGGGCGTTCATTTTGAATCGACATGTCTGCAGAAGATCTCTTGCAGAAGACTTGGGCCACTCTTTAGGACAACAGGTCCCTCCGGATTAATAATGGACACAGGATTCCGATGTTGTCAAGCTGTTCCCCTGGTGAAGCTAGGAGGCTAGCCCCAATTCAGTAAAATTGTCCTCAGCCCATGAATGCTGTCTCCTTTCTGGAGGTCCAGGGACTGGTGAGGCTATTTTCTAGCTGGTTGCCTGCTGTATCACAATGTTACCAAGGCAACAATTGTCTCCCAGTTAGCATCACCAGGGTACAGTCCTGAGCCAGCAGCACTGTCTACTTAGTGAGACTTGAAGCAGGGACAGGCAAACACACCTTCCTACAGCTATGCCTGGCCTTGGGAACTGAAGCAGAAGTCTAGTTCAGAGTAAATGAAGGCAGTCACACCATGAGTTGTCCCAGAGAATTGCCCTCTATGATCTTCTGAACTGTTGCATGTCCATGAGAAAAATAAAAATAAAAGCACTTTCTGTAGCCCAGGAGAGGAGCAAAGCCTGAGGCACAGGTTCAGTTTTAATAGGAGTGACTGAAATTCACTCAAAATACTGTCTTTTCTGTCCTTCAAATTCGTTTTCTTATTGCTAACTGTTTAATGAGATAAATGACTACACCTGATATAGGTGCTTCCGGGTAGCTTCTGCACTTCCACTGCTTTTTCCAGTCTGTTTTGTTATAGCCTCTTAAGTTAAATACTTTCATTTCTACCTTCTTAGGTTAATTTTGTGAACTAGAATGATAAGGCAATCCTGATGATAAGAGTTTTGTCTGTGTAATAGCTTATCAAATAAATCTAGGTTGTCTGTAAAAATAAAAACAAATTAAATCAGAGATAATTTCTCAGATAACTACAGACCATGACCATAAGAAAAGACATGATTAGTCACGCTTGAGCGGATACATATAAACAATAAAGGAACTTAGGGAATTGAGGAAATCATGCTGCTCAGTATAGGAAAGAAATGGAATCTATGGAATAGATTTAAACAGAATAGATTAAAATATCCATTGAATGTACATGCAACACCATGAGTCAAAGTGAGGACAGAATACCAGATATAAAAGACAGTATTCCAAATCCTGCATTGCCCAGGATGGCAATGCAGTGACAGGAGTGTAGGTTCATGCTGTTTCAGGCTTCCATTGTCGAGATGGTGATGTGGTGAGAGGAGTGAGTGTCCAAGCTCCATGTTTCCTCCATTTTGTTCCTGGGATGGAGATGCAGGCTTCAGGAGTATAAGTCCATGTTCCTTACTCCCTCCATTGCTGTGGAACTACAGTGACAGTGAGAAGAGTATAAGTCTGAGTTCCTTTCTTCTTCCATTGTCACTTGGATGGCAGAGCCAGACAAAGGAATGTATGTATTCAGTCCTTCTTTCCTCCATTGCTCCAAGCTTGTAGTGCTGGCAAGATGGGTTTTAAGTTTATGCTCTACCCATCCCCCATACCCTGGTAACTTTATTTTTTATTTTTATTTTGTTTTTTTTTCCTGGTAACTTTATGATGGTGAGAAGAGATGCTCAGAAGAACAGACACTTCCTAGGAAAGACCTAACATCAGTGATGCAGTTATTTACCGTTAGAAATCTGAAAGCATTAATATCAAAGACAAACAAAATAGAAAATGGCAGGACAAAGACAAAAAAAATGCAATACCAAATGCAAGCCCAACCAAGAAAAGTCAAGAACACAAAGAAATGGAGTAGATCCGCCCAACACTAGGCCCTGAGAAGTGAGAGAGCTTCTGCTCTCTCCTGCACATGCTGGACCAAGCTCAGGTAAGCCACCAGAAGAGAGACCTTTCCCCACATTTTCCAGACTTCCCCTTGACAGCCATGACAAGGGTGACCTGTGAGTGAGAGCTTCCAATGTTCTCTTGGGACTGCTATAGATCTGCTCAACCACAGGACTTGGGAGTGTGTGGGAGAGATTCAGCACTCTCCTACACCTGCCAGACCAAGCCCAGGCCCCCTGCGAGTGAGAGACCTTTCCCTGTGTTCTCCAGACCTGCACCATCCATTCAGATCCAGGCCAACCACGTTCTGTGAGTGAGAACTTCCACCAGCACTTGGGAGCCCTCCAGACTCACCTAAGCCCAGGACCAGTGAGTGTGTGAGCTTCTAAGCTCTCCTGCCCCCCCCCCCAGTACAATGTCAGACCCAGCCCAGACCTGGCATACAGGCCTGGGGTGATATCTTGCAGCTGAAGTCCCTGCAGAGTGACTAGGGTCAAAACCACACAACTAATCCAGGAGCTGAACATCTTATCAAGGGGCTCACCTTCAAGGGCAGCAGCAGGAAGGAGCTGAACAGAGTGACCAGACCCAAGTCAGGCACAAATGGATGAAGCAGAACTTGGTATATCATCACCTGAATTTTAGTAGGTGATAAGGTTACAACTACACCAAAGCTCTACACCAAAGGTCAGTGGACAGTACTATACAAAATGAAAAACAGAGGAGCAAAATGAAATCTCAGATCCCGAGCTGACCCAGAACAAGTGCAGAGGACACTATCACAGCTGAAATGTGGCTGAATTAATAGTGTATGAAGTAAAGAAACAACAGCAGAAAGGTATAGAGGAACTCAGATCAGAATTAATCTCTAAAATAAAAGAGAAATATATGAATTAATATTAAAACAATAGAAAGTGCAAGAAGTAAAGAAACAACAGCAGAAAGGTATAGAGGAACTCAGATCAGAGTTAATCTCTAAAATAAAAAAAGAAATATATGAATTAATATTAAAACAATAGAAAGTGCAAGAAGTAAAGAAACAACAGTAGAAAGGTATAGAGGAACTCAGGTCAGATTTAAGCTCTGAAATGAAAAAAGAAATCTCTGAATTAAGAGCATCTGAAATGAAGAATCAAATGCAGAAACACATAGAAAAAATCAGAACAGAAATAGACTCTGAAGTAAAATAATTAA
>PVKA01051601.1:0-12118 GCA_004027165.1 Ctenomys sociabilis | reverse complement strand
AAAAAAAAAAAGTGTAAGGTCCTGGGTTCGATTCCTGTGTTGGGAAAGAAAAAAAGATTTCATCATTTTTTGTTGTCTTTAATTCATCTAAAATTTATGTGATGTACAGTATGACATGAAAGCCAACCCAGTTTTTTCCCAGACAGCTTTTTTAATTATTGTAGTTTCATTTAATAAATAAAAACTGTCAAACTGATATCAGAGGAGAAAGAACTCTCTTGCCCCACCACTTAGCATTGGGGTAATTTGGAGCCAGTTACTTACACTCCACCTGCCTCAGTTCCTTCATCTCTAATAAAAGGATAATGAACATATACCCGAGAGCTGTTTGGAGGATTGAAAAGCTAATGCATTTAAAACACTTAGAATAGTACTTGGGCCTCACTGAAATGCCCTGCTGATATTCACAACTATTACCTATTCCAGTCATTGCAAATGAAAACGTGCAAGGCAACACAGATGCAAGGGACTATTGTGTAATCATTGCAGATTTGCTTTACTATTTTAGTTTATGTGAAAAAGAATATAAAATTAACTAATGTACATAAAAATATGTATGCATCCAATCAAAACTAAACTATGAGTCGTGGCACGTGCCTGTAATCCCAATACTAGGGAGGCTGAGACAAGAGGATTGCAGAGAGTTTGAGGCCAGCCTGGGCTGCATAGTCCTTCACGCCCAGCCTGAACTACACAGCTGTCACAAAAAAATAAATAAATAAACCTACCATGTTGCCAGTGGTTACACTCAAGGATGGGGAACATGAATTCTTTTATTTTCTTCTTTAATCTTTCCTATATTTCTTAAATTGCTTGCAGTGGGTATGTATTTCTTCTGTTCAGGGTGAAGGAAGAGAAGTTTTAGAAATTGCTAGGCAAGGTATGCTGATTTAGATTCAGTTCTTCAGCACGTATGCTGCCCTGCCTCACTTGCAGCCTTTCTTTCTTCCTTTCTTTCTTTCTTCCTTTATTCTTTCTTTCAGGTAACTTTTTCAATTTTTTAAATATTTATTTATTTATTTGGTATAGGGTCTTGCTACACAGCTCAGACTCATAGTGATCCTCCTGTCTCAGCCTCTCCAGCACCGGTATTCTAGGCACGCTCCACCATGCCCAGTTTTGGTGACTGGCATGGCATGCCTGGTACTCTGAAACTGGCACAATATGTGATGCCACAGATCGAACCCAGGTCCTTGTGCTTGCCAGGCAGGCACTTAGACCGCTGAGACATCTCCCCAGCTCTGGTCTTTCTTTATATTGTATCCATGTCACAGAGAACTTGGGGGTGGGGCTCATGGCCCCACATTAGGACTCTGTCTCCTAAGCAGTATGAATTAATTTTCTGGCCAATTTTAATCCAGTTTATTCTCCTTAAAGCCAACCTACACCATGCTATGACTTTATCAGCCAGAATATTAAAGTTCCTGTCAGAAGTCTCCCTTCAGTCAACAAGTATTGATTGAATCTCTATTACATTCCAGGCTTCCTATTTATCTATCATATTTCCTTAACAAAAAAAAGCCTAGAAATAAGAGAAAGTAAAGAAAAAAAGGTCAGGCTGACATATTTTGTTTTTAAACTCTCAAGCTGGATGATGGTGACTGCTGCTACTCCTAAACTTTATTAATGCTATCATTATCTAAATAATCTAGTGTAGACTCTGGTCTGAGACTGAAGCCAAACTCCATCAGTGCTGTTTTGAGCAAACTAAGTTCTTCTCCCTTTGAGCATCCAAACAACTTGTTTTCCCTTTCTTCTTTGGGACTCCTGTCATTGCCCTAAAATCTCTCACAGGTTACCACCGAGCCATTCCACCAACTGGAATGGAACTCCACGAGAACAATAAAATCCTGAAAATTCTGTCTTAATTCTGACATACTAATGTCAGAAAGTCAAGGAGAAGCTGAAACACTTACAAAATCCAAAAGAACATGTCTTTAAAATGTTGACTCCCATTTAGGCATGCATGCTGTAGACCTTCCCGAGGAAGGTGTGGTTCTTGCAACAATGCTTTTACTTCAAAACTACTATCTTTGGCCATCCTTCAGTGGTGAAGCAGATTTTGGATCTGTCTTTCCCCTACTTTCTGTCATACAAACGTCTTCTGGACAGTCGCTCAGAGGCACAGGTAAGTGGCAGGCCTCCACGCACTCCCTGTCTTCCAGGAGGCAAGAGGCCCTGGCCATACGGGGACACAGCTGGTCGTAGGCCACTTTGCATCAGGTATTTTCATGCATTATCTCATTCCCAATATGCCAAGGTAAATTTCTGCCAGTTTACCCATTTAATATGTAGAGAAACTATAGTTCAGAAAGGGTGACCTGATCCATCAGATGCTAGCAAGTAGGTATCGGAGCTGGGATTTGAATCATGGTATTTAACTCCAAAATCCAAGCTTGCCCTAAGCCCTACATTCTAGGTAAATTGAGCTGCTTTCTCACCATGGGTAAGGCCTTGTCCGTTGTTGGGGTCTGGGCTAGGGGCAAGGGTGCCAGCCTCGTGGCAGCTTAGAATAAAGGAGCAGGGTCAGGCTGCAAGCCTGTGGGGCAGAGAAGGTGGACAGAAGCAACTCGGCCTGTGCTCTCACAGTCTTCAAAGCCCAGGCCAGCAGACTGTACTGCCCTGGGGCATCACTGGTGGGGAAAGAAAGCTTCTCTCACTTGTGAGTTGGAACCTAAGTCCACTGGCTATTCTGACCAGGACTGAGGCCTGGAGAACTTATACCAGGCTTGCCAGGAACCAACTGCTCAGTAAATAGGTACTTTGTTGGGGTTTTCTGTCTTTTGTTTATTTGTTTTGGTGTCTTTCTTCTCTTTTGAAACTAAAAATTTGTCCAGAGGAATATTAAAAAAAAAAAAAAAAAAGGAAATAGCTAGACACAAAAAATAATGTGTAGGGTGGCAAGGAAGGATTACTGTGCATGGAATCTGGAAACTGTGAAGGTTGGGGGGGGTTAGACAGTTCTCAAAGATAGTAGTTTTGAAGTAAAAATAGTTACTAAAACATAAGCATTGCACTACAGTTATTTTACATTGCCATTTAAACATAAAATAATGTTTGGTTTGGTTTGGTTTGGTTTGGTTTGGTTTGGTTTGGTTTGGTTTGACTAAATATATTTTTGCCTGTTAATTTGCATACCTAGCCTGGTCTCTTTGGAGGCAACCCTATATGAGTGACTTTACCTATCTGGGTGACAGCTCCAGGTCTCTTTGACCCCTAGGACACTTATCTTCTCTTTCTCTTTAAAGCTTAGAGCTGGGTGTGGTGGTGCACACATGTAATCCCAGAACTGGAGAGGCTGAAGCAGGAGGACCCCCTAGGACTTCAAGGCCAGCCTGAGCTACAAAATGAGCTCAAGGCCAGCCTGAATGGCATACTGAAACCCTGTCTGAAAAAGGAAGGAGGAGGAGAAAAAAGAAGAAGAAGAAGAAGAAGAAGGAGAAGAAGGAGAAGAAAAAGAAGAAGAAGAAGAAGAAGAAGAAGAAGAAGAAGAAGAAGAAGAAGAAGAAGAAGAAGAAGAAGAAGAAGAAAAGAAGAAGAAGAGATACCAGTCCAATATTAATTTTAGACCACTCAAGTCAGTTTTCACAGTTTGCTTTCTTGTCCTTTTTGGTAAGCACAGATGGTTATAATTTTGTCTTTAAAGCACGATAGGGCCTTGGATTTTGCCTTTAAAGCACCACTGGCCACCCATGAAGGCACCATACATGCTACACCCACTTTCCATGCCCAGAGGTTAACTACCCCTCACCCCTCATGCCAAGCCCTGCCATGTGGTGCAGGTAAAACTGAGCCATCAGTTCCCATTTGGCCATATTGAATTACCTGGCCTCATAGTGAGGTGGAAAGAATGTAAGCTCTAGCATTGGACAAGCCTGGGTTCGAGGCCTGGCCATGTCTATTCTTGCCTTGTGCAATCCTGAACACACTCCTTACCTGCTCAGATTCATTTTCCTCAGCAGGAGAACAGGGATTAAAATAGCGCCAATCACACAGATCTGTCGTGAGAAATCAATGATGCACCGAAGGTGAGTACTGAACAGCTGGAGCCTGATTTCACTTTCTCCCTCCTCTGCACCCGTTTCTACCTTGGCTGAGCTTCTGCCACAGACAAGGTGAGAGTCGGGGGCACAAGCCCTCCTGCTCCAACAGTGCAGAGGCTTTTCTTCCTGGTGTCTGTTGGGCTTCCCTGGTGGCTACCGGGATACAGCACTCACGGATGGATGTGGATTTTTGCTGCTGTGTTTTGCTTTGCTTTATTTTTTGTCTGCCCTCCTGGGATTAACTTCTGAGTCTGCATTGAGCTATATCCCCAGCCTTTCTTTCTTTCTTTCTTTCTTTCTTTCTTTATTTATTTATTTATTTATTTCCTTTATTTAGAGGTATGGTCTCCATCTTCGTTGCTTTCTCATCACCGAGACCCATTACCCGATACCCACAACTCGAAGGAGGAAAAGTTTATTTTGACTCACTGATTATGGAGGTGACTGGCTCCACAGCAGGGCAGCATGGCAGGGCCATGGAAGAGGAGAGACGACTCATGGCAGGGCAGCAGGAAGCAGAGAGAGATCAAGGAAAATGGGGAGGATGGGCCCTTCAAGGCTACGCCCCCAAGCAGCCGCTTCCTGCCACCAAGGTTTAACCCCCAACATCACAGTGAGCTGCGAACCCATCTGGGCGCATGGCGCTCCTGTGACCCAACCCACCTCTCCAAGCCCTACCTATGAACTTATGAGACTCTGGGGAACATCTAGATATAAACCATAAAAGTGCCCCTAAGGGACCTAGGCTGGGCTCAAACTTGCCATCCTCCTGTCTCAGCATCCCAGAGTGCAGGGATCACAGGCGTGTGAGCTTCCACACACTTCTGAGAGGGAGTGGATTGAAGGGGTGTTGTGGGAGAAAAGAAAGGGGCTCCCGGGATGACTTGAAGAATCTGGTGATTGTTTGTTTGTTTTCATTGGGAAACCGTGGACTTGCAATGTTGTAAGTAGAACACATTTCAGGGTCCAGGCCACACATTTTTGGTTTGGGGTTATTGTTTTGTTTTTCTTTTTTGTTACCAGGGATCAAACTCAGGACCTTGCACTTGCCAGCTGAGCTATATCCCAGACCACACACTTGGGACACAACTGATCCATATTGCATGTTGTAGATTGGTGTAATGGATGAGTCCCTATCAACTATGGTAAGAGACAGTGAAACAGAAGCTCTCCACGGGCCAGGGAGATGGCTCAGTAGAATAAGTGCTTGTTTGGCAAATGCAAGGGCCTGAGTTCAATCCCCCGTTCCACAAAAGAAAAAAACAGGCGGAAGTTCTCCATTCAGCTTAGACACCAAAAGCATTCCAAACTTAAAGAGCTCATGCCTATGGCTGATTTTCTGTTCTTTCAACTAAACACATCTTTATCAGTGATTTATCAGTGGCTTATGCAGCCCTTGTGATGAGCCAGCAGCAGAGCCAGGCACCAGTGATGCTGAGATAAATGAGTTCTGGAATTCACCTTCTAGAAGCAGTCAGCCTTGTGGGAGAGCTCTTGTGGGGCTGGAAAGCAAAGGGTTAGGGTTGCAGGCCCCTTTGGAAATCATCAAGCATCCTGAGTACAGTAATGCCAAATTAAGACTTAAAAGAGGATACCTAGGCCCAGGTACCAGATAATCTACCAAACCCCGCCTCCCCAACCTTCCTTCCCACTGAAAGGGCCATGCCCATGAGACCACTAAGCAGTAGACTGTTTGTACTGAGTGTGTGGGTAGATGCTGACCAAAGGCTCAGGCTGCCTGGAGTGGCCTGTGAGGTACTCAGTACAGGCAGCATTAGCTACATCAGCCAAACCCTCTCCTTCTGGAATTTCCTGCCTTACAGCGCACATTGGGAGGATGTGGCTAGTAAGTGACAAATCAAGTGCAGAGAAGTAAGCATAGTAGGACAGATTCTAAAGCTGCCTCTGCCTGAGCCTGGAGTTTGACCTGCATCCATTCAGCCTACTAGACCACCTCAACGCTTTTGGTTCTAACAGCTATTCTACCACTCAGTTTCCACGAGTCCAGAATCTGGGGAGTGATTTCTGAGGTCCACACATACGTAGAAGTCTTGGCACTCTGACTGGGGACAGAGCTTGGCCTTTTTTGGGTCTGCACTCCTGAGAAGCAGAACTTGCACTTCAAAAGTAATGGATGCGAGCAGCCTGGGGCATGGTCTAACACCTAGCACACACATCTGCCTCATATTTTGTTCTGAAGTTCAGCTGCATGAATGCATATTGCTCTATGTATATTTAGGATTGAAGGACTAGGTGTGCACTTTGAAAATAAATCATCTGAAAACTTGTCATCTAAGGATGTGTGCTGAAGGATTTTTGTGATGAAATTTCTGTCAACAGTGCATTCTCAGCCTCTACTTCTGACGGGGCGGGAAAGGATCCTCTAGAAGCTACACTGTGGCAGCCACCCTGGTTCCAGGCTGGGGCCCAGGGCCAGCGTTATCTCCAAGGGGTGCTGGGCCTGATCAGCGCAGGCCTGCTTCTGCTTTTAATGCCTACAAAACCATCACCCCAAAATAGAATTACGTAAGTGTCCTTTGGCTTTCACCTTCAAATGTAGCCGAAATTTGAGTGATTGATACCATCCTAGAAAACTTTTGGCAGTTAGGGAAATTAGAGCATAACTGAGAATTCAGAATCTGGTTTAAGTAGTCTGGGTATAATCTCATGTACAGGTGGGATTGCAATGGTTGTAAACTGATGCATATATACTCTACTCTGTTGTGGGTATGTACTCTGTTTCTAAAGGGAAATAGATGTTTTAGAGTGCCCCTCTCCATGGAGTATATTGAACTTTCTCACAGCACGGTCTCCCCAGGGCTATTTACACCCTCAGATTACTCACACAGACCTGAAGGCTTCGAGGGAGAGTTCACTGAGCAAGGTGGAAGCTACACTGCCTTTTGATCTCAGTTCAGAGTCATATAGCCTCACTTCCACTTACCTGGTTGAACTGGCCACGAAAGCCCAATCAATTTTGAAGACTCCCTCTTCGTGGAAAAAAATTGCAAAAAGATGTGTGGAACCTATTTTTTTTTTTTTTTTTTTTTTTTTGAGACAGGTTTCACCATGTTGTTAAGACTAGTCTTCAGTCTACTATGGAGCCCAAGCAGGCCTTGAACTCACAGTGATCCTCCTATCTCAGCTTCCTAAGTGATAGGATTGCAGATGTGCACCTCCATGTTCAGTTAGATTTGTGGACATATTCTAAAACATGTCAGTTGAGCCTAACAATGAAGCTCCATTGGTCTCAGAGTGGAGGGTAAGATTGATTATGAATCTCTGTCCTGTGCACACAGTAGACAAGACAAAGTTTGCTCAGCAGGGCTAGAGTATAAAGTACAAGGAAAGAAAGTTGAATCCAGAGAAGTAGGGAAGAGCTTTGTATGCCCAGACTGGGAATCTGAACCTTTTCCTATAGGTCTCTTCTAGGACAAATGAGGGCAAGCGCCAGCAATTTCTATAACCAGGGGTCTCTAAACACAGCCTGTGAAGCCACCCAGTGGTACCGTGTACAATATTCCTCAGATCAGGAAAGTTCACACACACATGACCACACACTCAACATTTCTGGGGCCTAAGGAGATAGCTCAGTAGAATAAGCACTTGGCTGGCAAGCGCAGGGTCCTGAGTTCAATCCCCAGTACCAAGAAAAAAATTCTGGCTTCTGATTATTAAATAATGGTCTCAAGTAGGCACACGGGTAAGGACCGGGCATCTGTATGAGAACCACTAGCTGAACCAATATAAAATTTAATCCCAGTAACCAAGTTTAGTTGGTTGCAGAGCCTTAAACTAAAAATCATTAACTAGACAACTAGCAATCAATTGACTGGGCTGTGGCAAATTAAATTATTTTCTGTCTTGAAAACAATTTTTATTTGTCTTTGTTCTTTTTTTCTTTTGTAGTGCTGAAGATGGAATGCAGGGTTTTGTGCATACTAGGCAAGTACTTTACCAGTGGGCTACATCCCCAATCCTTGTTTAGCTATAAACTATCTGGTCACATCAATAGCTGGAATTCTCAGAACAAACTAATATTTTGTATTTAATAATTGTATCAAATAGAGTTTATTTCTACCTGTCGTGAAGCACTACTTGAAGTAATTAGTCCAATCGATCCTCATCCTCTTCTTCCTGTTCCTCTTTTTCTCCTCTTCCTTCCCCCCTTCCTCCTTCTCTTCCTCCTTCTCCTCCTCCTTTTTTGGTACCAGGAATCCAACTTAGAGCCTTACGCTTACCAAGCTATCTCCCCAGCCCAAGTCCAAGCAAGGTTCTTGTTAATAGCTTCAACATAATCAGCAGGTTTTAAGCAGAGCCACAGAAAGTCCCAGATCATCAGTGGATGAGGCAGGGGCACCAGCAGGACCCATGGCACTCACTGTCACCACTGTCATGGGTAAATTCTCTCTCAGGTTCCAAAGCGTTACCAGTATGTGTTCTGAGCTATTTTTTTTTTTCCTTTCATTTTATTGAAGTACAAATGTCACTCAGTTTCAAGACACCTTAACAATACAGATTCAATAAATTAATACATTGCAAACTGTTTTCATAACGTTTTGGTGTTGTACAAGGTGCATACATGATATTATATTTACAGATATTATTTTAGCAGATATCTCTTATCAGTGAATTAAGAGTGTAGCTGCTTACTTATTTTTATACCTGAATTATATCAAAAATTCAATAATTATTTTCCTAGTCTGAGCTATTTGAATTTGAGGAAAATTTTGATCTGGACTATGTTTGGAAATTGTGACAGAAATATGACTGGGTCTTATGAGGATATTTCGGGTGTCTAACCCAGTCAGACAGGAAACAAACTGGGTTTAATAGGAAATAATAAGACTGGGTTCTGTAGAGAGGTTTTTGCTGTTTGTGGTAGATTAAAAAAAAAAAAATGAATTTTTAAGACAGAGTCTTGCACATAGCTCAGGCTGGCCCCGATCGTGCAGCAATCCTCCTGTCCTGGGCTCCTGAGTACTAGAACTACCATGTGTGCCACCATGCCTGAAAGAGGTGGGACGAGGAGGAGTTCTTTTACAAACTGAACTGGTTTGAGTAGGTAGGTGAGGTTACTAGATAAGGATTTATGGGCAATCTAGATCTTCACCTTCTGGACCTCCAGCCAAGGTTATTTTGTGCTGAGAGACAGGGCATGCACTTGGGGTGGCCCCAAAGGTCAGCTTGTGCTGAGAGGACCTACGAGCTTCTGTGTTTGTGGGCTTGTAAGGGTAGGATCCAGAGAACTTTCGAGCTCAGCCAGCTTCATGGCTGAGAATTCCCAGAACCTGTACATCATCAGAGAAATAACTTTAAAAAGTACAGTAGGTGGCCACAATGAGGGACTTTTGCTTCAGGTAAATTTATTTATTTATAGGGCAAACTGGATAAGGATGAATCAAAAAAATCTCCCAGAAATAGTAGGGTTACACTTTTAAATTAGCACAGAGACTAAGTCAGGGAAATTGTTAATATAGAAATTGAGTCATTTGATCATGCAATCTGCTTTTTTAAGCACCTTCCAGCCATGGTTAAAATTTTAAGCTCAAAACAATAGCAGAGACTACCTTGCTCTGTCATAGAAGATGTTTAAATGCCTGAACTCAGTTACTTAAAGAGGACAATCTGAGTTTAGGGGTTACCATTGTTTCTATTCTGAAAACAGTTTTTAGTGCAGGAAGTTTACAGAAGTAACTTAGAATTCCAAATTATTACACTTTCCATTTGTAAAGGTGTAACCTCTCTGTACCAGGAAAACAAGTAAGATTGAACCCTGGAAGCTCTTCCAAAGAAGGCCAGTGTCACCTTTGACCTCTGTGCCCTACGTGGGCAGCCTGCTGCTGTGTATCTTCCTCTCCACAGAGGATAGGATTTAGGTCTAGAATGTGATGACAGTAAACAACTCAGAATTGAATTGTTGAGGGCCAACCTCAGTCAGGTCAGTCAAGAAAATGGCAAGAATCCCTTGATCTAACTCCCCACCCTTGAAGAAAAGATCCTCAAAGTAAACAGCCTTTGAGAAAGACATATAGGCTCTTGGAAGAAGATGGCAGGAAACAAGTTCTGTCTAGGTGTGGAAATACTTTCTTCTGTGATAAGAGTTAAATCCCTTGGAGGATGCCTTTGAGGAAATGGAAACTTAGATAACTTTGCCTTTCACTAGCTTTCAAGTGCCTTCAGCTTACAGCAACGTATTTTGGGGTACTGTTTCTTGAACTCCTTCAATGCCTAACTTTGTTAATGAGCAGTTAGAGTATACATCAAAAAAATTATACACAGCTCAGGAAACTTTTTCAGGAACTTAAGATCTTGGAATATGTTCTGTAGAATTAAGTGGTATATATTTATGAAATATCTGGATTGCTTTTAATTAAGTCAAAACACTAAAGCTTGTTATATAGAACAAATGTAATTTTGATGCATGGGGGATTTCCCAACTATCTCTGTTGTTTGGAATAGGCTACTAGAAAGTGTTCTTAACCCCAGCAATGGTACATGCCTGTGATCCCAGCACTTGCCACAATTTCTAGGCCAACCTGGGCTACAGTAGGGATTTCTGTGTCAGCCTGAATTACAAAGTAAAACCCTGTCTCAAGAAACTAAAAGCAAAAAAAAAAAAAAAAAAAAAAAGTGTTCTGAAAAGAACTATTGGTGACTTTCAATGGAACACAACAAAATGATAAGTTGGTTGAGACTGGTGGTCAGTGTGTGCCATTTCACAGATATCTGGCCACCTTCTGTGTGTAACATATTCTACTAGGACTAGGTAGGTGTCTCTTTCTCTGTGAAGTGTCATAGTATTGTAGATCACTAAGCTGGAAAGAAAGACAGGCAATGAGTCAGGGCTAGGCCCATGAGGAAGTCAGTGCAGATGAGCATACCTCAAAACTGAGATTGTAGGTACATTTGATAAAGATTCAAGTCACAATGGGAGGATTTACCTACTTCCCTAAAGGAAAAAAGCAAACTAGAGATTATTGGTGCTACCCTTCTGAGATTTCCCAAAGGAATAAACCATTATCCTGTTAGGGCTTGGCCATCCTCTTCCACTAGACTACTAAAACTAACTAGCTAAGATTATAGCTAACGACGTCATCCACATGCCCATGTTACTATTGGATCAATATTAGCCTGGTAGCTATATTTTTAATCTTTTTGATTGATTGTAGTTTAACCCACACTGTACCCAGCCTGTAATTTTTCTCTGTAAAACTCTCAGGAAAGTAGGCTCTGTCACTCCACTTTTGGGCTCCCTTCTGTCTCTCTGGAATTATCTATCTCTCTCAATAAATTTTCCTACTGTTAGATTACAGGCAACACAAGCTCAGTGTATCTGACATCTAACAGGTTGGTGGTTACATTTTTGCCCAATGTCAGCAGGAGAAACAGGTGTACATTCATAGGATTGCACAAGAAAACACACTACTAGTGACAATGCTGTGACAAAAAAAAAAGAGGACTGTCCTTCACCCTTACCTGTGTCTGCAAATAAAGAGTGATAGAGATGAGGTCTTTGTGTGAGCCTCTTCTTATGCCAGCTATTTTTGTTTGTATTTATTCAATAGTAAACATGCTGCTGGTCTCACAGTTTGGTCATGAACAATCTGTGCAAGAGGAACAGCATGTGATGTGATCTAGGGATGGGACGTGTATTCGGACCTGTTAATAAACATGAGAAATATGAGGAAATGTTTCTAGAAGTCCTGAAACAAAACACTGGAATAAAATAGTTTAAAATTGCTTACTTCCTACATGGTCACTAGAAATTAAGGATATAGCTAGGTGTGGTGGTGCATGCCTGTAATCCCAGCACTCAATAGGCTGAGGGAGGATGATAATTGCAAGTTCAAGAACAGCCTGGGATACAAAGTGAGCTCAACACCAACCTGATCTGCATAGTGAGAACTTGTCTCAAAAAAAAAGAAATCATATATATATATATATATATATATATATATATATATTATAATACATATTAAAACTATATATATTATAATACATATTAAAACTATATATATTATAATACATATTAAAACTATATATATTATAATACATATTAAAACTATATATAT
>PVKA01051600.1:0-12118 GCA_004027165.1 Ctenomys sociabilis | reverse complement strand
ATCTTGCCTCTCATAGAATTATGTAGAAGCACAGCATTATCTATCCCAACTGTACTGTCTATACACACACATCATGATTTTTTCTTTCTACAACCCTTCCTTTGTCTACACCTGTCAAAAGTGGGCACTCCATTGACATTCAACTAACTTAGGTGCTTGAACTCGACACCACAATCCAACACAGTCCAGCATTCTACAAACATAGTGAGTTATTCAAAGAAATTGTGAACCATATCCATTTACAGCTCAGCTTAATATTATGGGCTCACGACGTATACTTCATTTTTATACTTTTCTGTATACTTCATTTTTATACTTTTCTGCTGATGGTTAAGACCTAGGTAGATCAAAACTTATATACCAACACAAGAACTTTATATTTCCTATGTGGTCAGTGAAGTCTTCTCAGGGTTTATTTTGTAGTCCTGTACATTATTCTGTAGTTCCTTTGTCTGTGTCATCTATGTGGATGAGTCACGGCCAATGCTTGACCAGATTGCTCTCTGTGAGAGCTTGAGAGAAAGTTTTCTCTTCATGTGACTCTCCCCTGGCACACTTTAGAACTTCAATCTCTTTCCTCTGTGGCTCCATAATCTCCTTGTTCAGAAAATTTGGAGCTCACCTGAGTTTCATGATGTTGCAGTATAGGTTCTCCTATGTCCTGAGTCTTTGCTGACCTTGAAAGGCTAGGTGGTTTGTGTCTTGATGCACCCAAAGCCTCATGCAGTCATGGGGTGGGATTCCAGAAGTGTTTTATTAATTTGTGGTCCCATGCCGAGGCTACAGGCTTGAGCGCTACAGCTGCCCGGGGCGGGCAGGCTGCATACAACAAGATGGGCTGGTCTCTCTGCTCCTCCCTTTGTGCCCTCACTGCTTTGCTATTTCCTGCTACTGTGAACCCTGGCCCTCTACCTTGTGTCACTCTGCTGCCAAATATGGTCACAGACCTCCACCCACTGAGTCAAGTAAACCTTTCCTTCACTATTTCTGGGCTTCAGGTGTTTTGTCTCAGAAATGAGAGAAAAGCAAGCAAGACGAGCAGCAACACGAGAAACGGTTGAGCTTTTCTCAAGTGATGGTCACAGCTGACGATATATCACTCTCCGACAGCAGCAGCAGTCCTTGACATCTTCTTCAGCCCTGCTTAGAGCACTCCTTCAGCACTAGATTCTCATAGTGAAAAATGTAAATTTGTCATTTAAGGAGTTTCATTTGGAGAAACTCTGCCCAGCGATTCAATTCAATTTCTGCTTTTTCATTTGTCCTTCTGGTATAATTTGAATATTTTTCTCTATGACATATGAACCTGGGGCTTTGATTGCTGTGTAAAGTTGCAGAATACAAAGAATAGATGTGAAAAAGGTTTGAAAAGATACCCATCCTGAGGTTGGGAAATAGATATAAGGATAATAACATTATACAAAAGACACACAATTTCTGTTTTGTACAAAATTGTGAAGAAATGCATGTTCCTATTCATACATCGTTTCAATTAGAATCACATATATGAAAAATACATATTTACAAAAATGAAGTGGTACTAAGACTGAATGATGAAATTTAGAATAGCAGGGCCTCTAGCCACCAGCGATTGCTGTGAAGCAGAAATGCCAACGACATCCAGGATTTGAAGGCAGATTCATTTAACATGGGATGAACACTGACTAGGGATGGATTGTTTCTCAAAATGTCAGACATTGAAGGCTCAGGGAGGGAGGTTTATGGAAAAGAGGGAAGAGTGTTCGGCTGGCTTCTGTTCTTACACTATGCATCCTAGTGGCCAGCTGTGCTTCACAGTGCCAGGCCATTTCTAGGACAGAAGCAAGCAGAACTGCAACAGGGACTGTCACCTGAACCACTGGAGTATCCTGCATGGGGGCCAGTTTTTGCTACATTTCCCCCTGTCTTTTAGTTTCCCCGGCAAATCTGTGCTGGGTGTGTTACATGTGATCTGAGACAAGGGCCACCTAGAAGCAGTAATGTTAGGGTGGCCAGTGATCCCACAGTGAATCCTAGAGAGATCCACAAGGTTGTCTGACTACAGTGTTGCCCTCAGGTGCTTTCAGGGTGATACATATGTTAGGCTCCTCTGTTCTGGAACATTCTGTGGCAAGGCATCAAGGAAGGCAGCCAGACCCAGTGCAGTGCCCAGTGTGCCTGGGATGCTCATCACATCTTGGTCAGAT
Organism: Ctenomys sociabilis; assembly: GCA_004027165.1. Taxonomy (NCBI): domain Eukaryota; kingdom Metazoa; phylum Chordata; class Mammalia; order Rodentia; family Ctenomyidae; genus Ctenomys; species Ctenomys sociabilis. Next base: position 9,932 of record PVKA01051600.1, on the reverse strand, counting down.
GTTGAGTGATTGTCTTACATTCTTGGAGCAAATGCCCATAGAGTTTAAGGAGCACAGCTAGCAGAAGGCCTGTGAAGCAGAACTGGGAAAGCAGGCTGAAAAGAGAATAGGTCTGGAGGAATCCTGTGGCTGGCAACTATAAGCCACAACCTGCATGGACCAGGCGGCACCACAGTGGCCAGAGCAGGGCTTCCAGGGCACCGTCTTGGGTTCTTTGCTCTTATTGCTGAGACAAGATACCTGATGACCAAATTGAAGGAATAAAAGTTCATCTCAAAATTTTTAGAGATGCACAGTCCGTTGCCATGAAGGTGGCACATGGCAGAGGACAGTAGTTCAAGGAAGAGGAAAACTGCAAAGCTGCAGGAACAAAACAGCAGGAGAGGGCAACTCTCCTCTACTGTGTGTGCATCCGGGGTGGGTGTAGGACTCATACTCATTGCCCCATCCCTTGATCATGAATCAATTATAAATTCTAGAAGCCTGACCCATGACTGCGGAGGCCTTTGGGGACATCTAGACACAAACCATGATGCATATCAGCTCTTTAGGGTGAGCCCTGGAGGGGTTGTCCAGGTAAACCCAAGCAATCATCTAGGTGGGCTGCTTTAACTCTGACTGGACTTTTGAAGCTGAAGAGATCAAGTGTTGCTTAATGTGCAGCTAAGCTATACGTGTGCAGGAGTATCCAGTTTTAAGCTGCTCCTGTATGGTTGTGTCTTATTTAGTTACTTGTTTTAGCTTATTAGAGCTTATGGCCTGTATGCTGTGTGTATTTTTTGTTTAGTTATCTCTGCTACCATTGCAGATCTATTGTGACTGCTAAGTAGTCCAGAGTAAGCCTTATATAAGGATGATTTTTCACAGTAGAACCTACAAACTTCTGTTGTCTCCACCCGAACTCGGAGAATGGGAGTTTGGGGTTAGTGACAGAGGCTGAGGCCTGAACGGAGGTTAAAGGTCAGGGTACCAGTTCAGTACTTGAAATTGAAGAACATACGGTTGGGGAAAGATCTCATGGCTTGGATTGATATTTTAGTCAATTGGATTCCCAAAGGGGGCTGAGGAATGCAAGTTTATTGTTTGATGTGGCAGCAGATTTCCAAGCAGCAGCAGGAGAGCTTTGACCAAAATAGCTTTGTCCAAAGCACAGTACATCTAGCCTGTCAGACTCCATTCCTAAAAGAGCCAGATCCATCTGTAAACAGGGTGTACCTAGCACGTGGCAGGGTGTTCATTTTTATATGTATTACAGCTCGTGGCACATATAGTTAGGGCTTACCCTTAGGAGAGCTTTCCAGCTTTACTGATGAGGACAATGGCTGTTAGAGAGTGCAGGCAAATGGGGAGGCTATCCTGAGTGAGTGGATACAAGAATTTTCAAAGGTAGGTTACTGAGCACTCCTAGGGGCTGACAGTCTGAGTAAGCAGCATTGTTTATGAACTCAAGGTTCTGGATTCTATAGAATCAAGAAGCTCCAAAAATTTTGTAGAGATTTCTCTGCAACCTATCACTACTAGCTATTGCAGCAGACGTTGTGTGCCTTCCCAGCAGACAACCTGGGTGTCATTAATCACAAGTACAGTGATATTCTGTGCTTGGAATCTGATGAGTTTGGCTGAGAGGGCTTCTCCAGAGAGGATAAACAAGACTCTGAAACTTTGGGAATTTGAGTACAGGTCAGGTGAGTTTTGATTCCAGAACCAGGGTCTAGTCTTCCATGAGCTGAACAAAGGCAGAGAATGGCATTCTTTATTTCCAGGCAGGTGTACCCGCAGGCTGTGTGTGACCGAAGATGGAGGCAGCATATTTGGAGGGAAACTGAGTTGCATGGTCAGGGCAGAGATCTTGAACTGGCTTTGTAAGATGGTGAGGTGCATTTTAGCAGTGTGACAGTCTATAAATATTTAGTGACTTTGAAATCTCCGGATATGTCATTGAATGTCTAGCACAGTCTCTCTTCTGGCATGGGATATTTTTTGCTACAGGTGGGGTATGGCCCAGGATGGAGTTTTATAATCAGAGGCAAGTGGATAATGCCCCCATTTCAGGGCCAGGGCTATCTAGAAGGGACATGAAACAGGCCATCCTGAAGAGAAAGTGCTGGTGGCTTAGCTGAATCTGTTGCTAAATCCTCCCCCAACATGAGGGAAATGCTCCCACACTCTCACAGCAATTGAGTCCATGTGCGACACATCCTGTCTTAAGATCATCCCAGTTGAAGGGGTTTCTGAGGGTAACTCACAAGCAGAGGGAGGCATCTTTTATATATACACAGGTAAACTGGGTGGCATCTGGAGGTAACTGTCTGAAAAGTACGTATGAGTTGGGAGCTGCAGCTTAACAGTCTACTGGGATTCTGTACTGCTTCAGGCTTCTGCTGTGCAGCTCCATGCCTGTTGATGCTTCTCATGACATAAGATACAAGAGCATGGTGGATGGCCAGATCCAGAAGTGAATCTTGGGCCCATAGCTCTGGGAGGAGAGTTTACAGCACTTCATGTTCGCAGTTATCCATTGCAGGCTGAAGCAGGCAGCATCTTTCTCCTGTGGAGCAGTGAATGTTGAAAATGTAGGGTTAATGAAGAGGGAGGCTGCCTGGTTTGGCGCAGAAGAGGCAGTCACTTCTAACTTGTCACAGGGGTCTCTTCCCAGAAGCAGTATGGGGAATGCCTAACTCAGGAAACGTCCTGCCAGGCTGCAGACTTGTGCCTAGAAGAATGGAAGAAACACAATAGTCCTCACTGTGCTAGTGATGGTCAACTTTTTCCAAACTTAAGGTTGTCTGCATTTTGTCAGCCCTCCTTCTTTTTTGTACTTTAGGGAACGGTGTGCAGGGGGTTCAGGATCTCACTACTAGATCAGACTCATAGTGATCTGCCTATTTCTAGTCTCCCAAGAGCTGAGATTACAGGTGCATGCCACCATGCCTAGTCTCAATTGCTTTCTCAGGGGGCCCTAGGGGTGGGGCCAGATCCAAGGCTCAGGGATCAAACCCTAGCCCCTGTCTTGCAGGCAGTTTAATCTGCTGAACTATTTGGCTGGCCCTGTCAACCCTTTTTGATGGGTTTGAGAAGCAGTGGATTAATCTTTTTTTTTTCTTTTTTTACTGGATTAATCTTATGCTGCTCAGTGGGGCAACCTTTGGGAAAGCTCATGGCAATTTATTCTTCAGAGCTGACAGTCAAATTTTTCTTTAGTCAACATGTAGAATTCAGAAGGAGTTACAGAGAGTGATCTCAGGTGTATATTAGAGAATGAATCTATCCAGGATAAAGAGCAGAAGGTCCTGCAGGAAAAGCCTTGGTATCTGAAATCTGGCAGTGACTAGCTGGAACCAGTTCAATTGGCTGAAAGTAGATGAGTCAGTAGTGCAGAGAGGGGCCATAGCTGATGGCTGTTAGGCAGGCAGTGAAGGGGCTGAGGTGGGTTTCTCAGAAAGAATGCACCCCTTTTGTTTTTCTTTGAGAATTAAGGAAAAGTTTTCTTTCATTTATCACTGCATAAAAGCCCTTTTGCTTACAATCAGGGACAGTGGGTTTTGACTACTTAGTTCTATCTCTGACTTCCTATGTGTGATTTCTGTCTCCTGTGTGTATGTGTGTGTGTGGTGTGTGTGTGTGTGTGAGGAGAGAGGCTACTCAGATGCCAGCCTGGCCGTCCCTTGTGAGGACTTACGCCTGTCACAGCTCAGGGTGTTGCACAACCTCCATTATGCCGTATGCCATTCTCCGAGTGCCTGCTGCTGAGGGTCCTGTCAGCGTGTGACCAGGGCTTCCCACATGGGGCAGGCTTCTCCTCATGCCCTCTGCTCTGCTCGCCTCTTCATTCAGCAGACACTCAGTGGTTAAACATTCCGGACCCTTTACAATGAAGGTGTCCCTGACTAAGGAGAGGGATCCAGCTGTCCTTCTGAAGCTGAGAAGCACTGACATGGGTGTCCCTGGCATCTTACCTTGTCTAATGACCAGACCAGACTGCACCCTTTTGGATCCAATGTGAGCTGACCAAATGGGAAAGAGCTAAGAATCCTCCTTAAAACCTCTGACCGAACTCAAGAAATCTTGAGGCCACACCTTCCCTTCAGGACCCCAAGAGGTCCTTGCTCCATCCATGAGGACCATGACGGCAATCAAAGAGTTAACATACTTAGTCTTCACGAGTGGTGAACCAGATACTAAGGTGACAGAGACACCAGAACAACACACAGAATCTGTGGCAGATTGGTGGGTGCTAAGTAGGAATTAATTGTTCCTTAAAGTGGCAGGTCCCAAATACTCAGGGAGGGACGATCTTTTGGTATGGAAAGGAGAAGCACAGGGGCGGAGCCCTGGGCTGCCTTTGCTTGGCTCTTACAGCGCACATGCATCACACTGACCAAGCAAGGGGTCTGTAATAGAAACTGTCACCTGGGTGACCACAGTGCACTGGCTGGGAAGTCATTTTCTGCTACACCATGAGAAAACCTAAAGTACTTGAAAACTAAACATATATTGAAGAAAACTCTTTCCCACTTAAAATATTAAATGAAGCACCACATTAAAGCAAAGAAAGCCCAAAATTTTAATTTGGGTACCTGGAAGAGATATGAGCAGCATACACATCAGCCTGGCAACCATATGTCCAGAGTTTAACCCCAGGACAAAAAAAAATCTAATTATTGAAGGAATTATTTCATGTGCTATCTAATGTATTAGCATTAAAGAAGAATTGCAAAATTTAATTAAAGTTTAATTCCAAGCTGAAAATTAATATAAAAGTCATCAAACGCACTTCTGAAAACAGCTAAATAAATTCTACAGACAATGAGAGCAAATTAAAAATAAGTCTCGATTTTGCAAATACAAAGCTACTGAGGAGGAAATAGCACTGATAAAATCAATAGTGAAAGAATATCTTAAGGTCGATTATGACAATAAATATATATAAAGGAAATGCACCTTAACAATTAAAATGAAAATCTAATATAAAATTCTGACTAAAAATTCCACTTATAGAAATCTCTGATAACTGTTCTTAATAAATATTCTGAGATAAAACTTAATTACGTTATTAATTTAAATAATCACCTTAAGATTATAGGGCTAGCTGGGCCTGGTGGCACCCACCTGCAGCCCCAGCACTGAAGAGGCTGAGGCAGGAGGGTCGCGCTGCACTTCAGGCCACCTGGAGATACAAAGCAAGTTCAAGGCCAGCCTGACCCTGTCTCAATAAAATAAGGAGAGAAAGAAAGAAAGAAAGAAAGGTGACAAATAAGAAGTCAGTGACTTAAAAACAACAGACCATATTCTGAAACTATTAATTGACCTAATTTTAAAATTATAGTTACACTTAGAAATAATACTATGTAAAAATGCTAATATAGATTTCCTCCATTCTGATAAATATTTGTCATAAGTAGTCTTTTGCAGAAGGTTTGGCTTTGAAGATTTATAAATCATATTGAAATAAAAATTTTAGAATATTTAGTTTAACAAAATTTTAATGAATTCTCTGATTACATACCCAAATCTTACTATATACATGTTTTCTTAATGTGGACTAAAGATCAGAAATTTGTCCCTGTAACTTCAAAGCAGTAAACAACTGGGAACTTCTGCGTTGCAATAAAATTTTATTTATTAAAACAACCAGCTTTCCGCAGGCCTCAGGCTAAGCTTTGGTGCAAGCAGGCATGCAGGATCTGCGTTTCCTCCTGGTAGTTTCTGTGCTGCAGGTTATCATGCGGGTGAGAGGGATGCAGTGAAGACTGACTGGTGGAAAATAGTGCCAGGACTTGCCAGGCAAGTTTTGTTTGCCTACAACCTGGGCAAAGATCATTACTGATCAATCAAAACACTTTCTTCAGTATTTATCAGACTGCTTTGTTTTCACAGTTATATCCTCTATCCCTGACCTCATTAGTTCATAAATATGCTCCTTTTCATTCCTTCCCTAGGAACCAAGAGAAGTTATGGATGTCTCTCCCTACCGTAGCTTCTTCTTCCCCCATCTGCCTATTTCCCAGATTGCTCTCATCTCATTTATCTCCTATAATCCCAACCTAAATAGAGCTAGCATTGTTGTGGCTCATTCACACTCCATCAAAAAAATCTCCCACAGGACAGAGAAGAATGGTAGTTGCAGTTGTAAATGTAAGTATCTGTCCACCTAATAGATAAATGATAAAAAGATAATAGGTGGAACTTCTATGAACATAAACAAATACATATGTAAATTGAATTATATAACATTAGAATATTTGGAAATATGTTTAAAGAATTATTGACCATTAGGATAGTAGTACCTTCTTATTTTCCCTTTTATGCACTATAACCCAAGTAAAATTGAATCCTTTTGAAAATGGTTCTGTTTTGTTCCCAATTAACATGTCTAAGAAGAGTGTCAGATGAAAACTAAGTCTAGTCCCGTAGTGGTGGAGACTTTTATGCTTCTGCTGAGTCCAATTTAATGTTTAGAGCCGGAAGAAATCCTGCACAGAATAATCTTTATAGGTCCAGCCAAAAGGTCAGTGATAAAAGTGCCTGCTGAGCCATATGCAGCAGTGGGAGGGGTTCTATCCTGGGTGTGCTGCGCCAACATGGAGATTGAGATTGAGCTTGGTGGTATGCACCTGTAATCCCAGCTCTTTGAGAGGCTGAAAATAGGAGAATCACTGTGAGTTTGATCTACATAGTGAGACCCTCTAGACCCTTACTGAAAAATACAAAAAAAAAAAAGAATAATCTTTATATATACCCAATTTTCTTTCTTTCTTTTTCTTTTTCTTTCTTTCTTTCTTTCTTTCTTTCTTTCTTTCTTTCTTTCTTTCTTTCTTTCTTTCTCTCTCTCTCTCTCTCTCTCTCTCTCTCTCTCTTCCTTTTCTTTCTCTTTCTTTTTCTTCTTTTCTTCTTTTTTTGCAGAACTGGGGATTGAACACAGGCATTTGCTCTTGCTGGGCAAACACTTATTCTACTGAGCTATCTCCCTGGCCTTATATATTCAATTTCAGTAGAAAATGTTAGATTGTTGGGGAAGGAGGACTTAGTGTGAGTGTGCTTTGAAATTTTGACATGAATATGAATTATTTTATCTTGGAGTTGAGCTTCTAAATGTTATTTGTAATCAAGACCCCTTTTACCTCAGAGAACATTATGATGATGCATAACAGAGCAACTGTTAGATTCTAAATATTATGCCTCACTAAACTTATAAATACATTTCTCAAAACACATCTGTCAAGAATGTTTGTGCCTTCACTCGTATTTCATTGTATTCCATTGGTGCATATTAGTCATGCACATAGTGAATCTTCTCTAGGCACTTTTGCTTGTGCTCCGCTGGAGCTTTGTTCCACACCCTGCTCCCCTTACCACACTCTTCTCTTCCTAGGGTTCCTCAGTACTGCGTTCTAGTTTCCTGGGGTCCTCCTTCTAGCTAACTTCTACACGTGAGAGGAAACGTTCCTTTCTGGTTTGGCAAATTTATTCCACAATGATCTTCACTTTTATGTATTTAATTCTCCTTTATGGCATAATACTGCTCTACTCAAATCAAGCCTTCCAAAGGTTTAGCTCTAATTATACAATTTTGAACTTCATATTTCAGGAAACCCCTTTTGTTAAACAATGTTGGGAAACAGCAAGGGTGAAATTTGTGTAGTGAATTTTTGTGAAGGAGACTAAAGAGTACTACTGCTATCAGGACACATATCTAATAAATAGACATCGAAATAACAAATATATGCCATGTATATAAAAAAAATGATTTAGAGGGCCGGGGAGATGACTCAGTGGAATAAGTGCTTCCCTGGCAAGCATAAGAACTTGAGTTCAATCCCTGGTTCTGCCAATGAGAAAAAAAAAAAAAAGATTTCGGGTTAAAATTTGTATGAAAACAACAGAGAAACAGGAAGTGAAGGCTTGAAAAAGTAAAAATTTAAAAAGTCTTTTGCTTCCCAAAGATTTAATTGTGAGATATTTGGTCATTAAATTCAGGAAAAAAGAAAACACAAATGAAACTATGCTTTAAAAAATCTTACATTTTCATTATACTTCAAATTATTACTTTGCTAAAATTACAAGGAACACAAATCTCATTTTTAAGTATTTTTAAAATATCAAATTTAATTGAATTTAAAAACTAAAATGGCTGGGCGACACATTACAATTGTAATCCACTTACAGGCACATTTTCAGTGAAAGCAAGAAAATGGTCTATAATTTAATTCAATGGGCAATTTTAAATGAATCATATATATTAAACCATCAGGTGCAACTGGTGAGATTTGCTCTCATAGTTTGTTATGAGTCTTATTTTTATTTGCTATAATCTTTGTATGTTGCTCTTCATTTCTGCAGGGGTAAACAAGATTTTCCAGGCTGCTTTGTTGTGCTTGACAATGAGTCATTAGATAAGATAATTGTGTGGCTCACTTGAAAGCAGCTTCCCTCCTCCACAACAGAACCAGCATTGTACTCTCCCATCCCAGGCAGAAGGGGGTCCCACCTCCCGCAGAGCCTCCAAGGGCCCAGCTCTCAGAGATCCCCTTAACTGTGAATGCTATAGCAGATACTGTGCACTACGTCTGCCCACAAGCAAGCCAACTTTTCTCATTGCTCTTTTTTTTCCATTTATTTTTATTTTATTAAAATACAAATGTCAATCAGACAGTTTCAAAACACCTTAACCATACAGAGTCAATGAATCAATACATTGCAAACTTTTCATAACGCTTTGGTATTGTACAAGGTCCATACATGATATTATATTTACAGGTTTTTTTTATAGCTTAATTATATCAAAAATTCAATAATTATTTACCTAGTGGATGACCATAGCACTAAAAGCCGACATAATATCCTGTCCAACCACCATTAGTGCAGATCTTGCCTATCATAGAATTATGTAGAAGCACAGCGTTATCTATCCCAACTGTACTATCTATACACACACATCATGATTTTTTCTTTCTACAACCTTTCCGGTGTCTACACCTGTCAAAAGTGGGCACTCCATTGACATTCAAGTACTTTAGGTGCTTGAACTCGACACCACAATCCAACACAGTCCAGCATTCTGCAACCATAGGGAGTTACTCAAAGAAATTGTCGACCATATCCATTTACAGCTCAGCTTAATATTATGGGCTCACGACGTATACTTCATTTTTATACTTTTATACTTTTCTGCTGGATGGTTAAGACCTAGGTAGATCAAAACTGATATACCAACACATGAACTTTATATTTCCTATGTGGTCATTGAAATCTTCTCAGGGTTTATCTTGTAGTCCTGTACATTATTCTGTAGTTCCTTTGTCTGTGTCATCCATGTGGATGAGTCACGGCCAATGCTTGACCAGATTGCTCTCTGTGAAAGCCTGAGAGAAAGGTTTCTCTTCATGTGACTCTCCCCAGGCACACAATAGAACTTCAATCTCTTTCCTCTGTGGCTCCATAATCTCCTTGCTCAGAAAATTTGGAGCTCACCTGAGTCTCATGATATTGCAGTACAGGTTCTCCTATGTCCTGAGTCTTCACTGACCTTGAAAGGGTAGGTCCAAAATGTTGGCTGGTCTTGTGGCTCTTCTATTTCTCCAACTCTGACTTGTGATCTTAGGTTGTTAACCATCCAGAAGAAAAGCTGATTAGTATCCTGCAGCATATGCCATTCACTTTGCCTTATCTGGCTCAATTGATTTTGATTGTTGTTGTACGTTTCCTTTTGTATTTCTGCTTTTTGCTTCTTATACTAGGGAGACTGTACGATATTTACACATGTGTCTGGTTTATTTCACTTATGAGTATATCTTCAAGTGGCATCCACTTCAGTATAAATGCTTCAAACTTATCATTCTTAATAGCTGGGTAATACTCCATTATGTAGAAATACCACATGTTTTTCAACCATTTCTCATGTGATGGACATCTTGGTTGTTTCCAAGATTTTG
>PVKA01051599.1:0-12119 GCA_004027165.1 Ctenomys sociabilis | reverse complement strand
AACTGGCTATCCCCCTACTGGGAATTTTCCCAGGGGAACTGAAAACATTATATCACAGTGGTATATGTGTACCTATGTTTAAAGCAGCACAATTTGTGATAGCAAAATATTGGAAACAACCAAGATGTCCGCCACATGAGTAATGGTTCAAAAAGATGTGGTATTTCTATATAATGGAATATTACTCAGCTATTAAGAATGATAAGTTTGAAGCATTTATACTGAAGTGGATGCCACTTGAACATATACTCATAAGTGAAATAAACCAGCCACACATGTGTAAATATCGTATAGTCTCCCTAGTATAAGAAGCAAAAAGGAGAAACACAAATAGAAATGTACAACAACAGCTAAAAACAATTGAGTCAGATAAGGCAAAGTGAATGGCATATGCTGCAGGGTGCTAATCAGCTTTTCTTCTGGATGGTTAACAACTTAAATTCCCAGATCAAAATTGGTGAAATAGAAGAGCCGGAAGGCCAGTCAACATTTTGGCCCTAGCCTTTCAAGGTCAGTGAAGACTCAGGACATAGTAGAACCTGTAATGCAACACCATTAACCTCAGTTGAGCCACAAATTTTCTGAATAAGGAGATTATGGAGCCACAGAGGAAAGAGATTGAAGTTCTAAAGTGTGCCTAGGGAGAGTCCCATGGAGAGAATACTTTCTGTCAGGCTCTCACAGAGAGCAAACTGGTCAAGCATTGGCCGTGACTCATCCACATGGATGACACAGGCAAAGGATCTACAGAATACGGTACAGGATTACATGATAAACCCTGAGGGGGACTTCACTGACCTCATCAGAAACAAAAACTACATGCTTTGGTATATATGTCTGGCTCTAAGTCTTAACCATCCAGCAGAAAATTATAAAAATGGTGTATACAATGCAAGGCCATAATAATAAGTTGAGTTGTAAATGGCTATGGTTGACAACTTCTGCAGATAACTCACTATTGTTGTGGAATGCTGGACCGTGTTGGACTGTGTCATCAATTCAGACACCTAAATTAGTTGAATGACAATGGAGTGCCCATCTTTGACAGGTATAGACAAAGGAAGGGGTATAGAAAGGAAGAATCATGATGTGTGTGTATGGACAGTACAGTTGGGATAGATATGCTGTGCTTCTGCATAATTCTATGAGAGGCAAGATTTGTACTAATGGTGGTTGGATAGGCTATTATGTTGGCTTCTATTACTATGGACAACCACTGGGAATATAACAAGGTAGAAAATATTAATTATTGAATCTTTGATGTAATTCAGGGATGAAAAATAAGATATATAAATAGCTACACTTTCTTAATTTACTGATGGCAGACATCTGCTATAATAATGTCTGTAAGTATAATGTCATATATGTACCTTGTACAATACCAAAATATTATTAAAATAGTTTGCACTGTATTAATTTATCGAATCTGTCCTGTTAAGGTGTCTTAAAACTGTCTCACTGATATTTGTACTTCAATAAAATAAAAAATAAATAAAAAAAAACAAATTACTTTGTATTGGTTAAATTTTGTTAGAGTTTCTCTCTTACATAACCTCCTATGATACACTAGTGTTTCATTGCTTTATAGAAACTTGTCCCTCACTAACTTCACTTGTAATATCATGTGTTCATGTTCTGTATTTCTTGTTATGTTGTTCTTTTTATGTGTGTTTTATCATAATAAAAAATTCTGAATATTTAAGTTTATACAGTTTGTTTTTCATACTCACATATTGTGAATAATTGTAATAAAGCTAATTAGAAAATTCATCACATAATACAATATTTTCTTGTTTATTCTGTTTTAGAGAAGAAGAACATTTCCAATCTACCCTCCTAGTAAATTTCAAGCATATTACATGGTATTGTTAGTCACTGCCACAGTACGTTTCTGGAATTTATTAATCTAAACTTGTGGTCCCTCTATTTCTCTAATTTTCAGTCTTCAAATTTTAATTGTTAAACATCTAGGAAAGAAGTTTGTAACAGGGGCATTTTAGCTTAGCATTACTATCTGTCTGAATATCAAATGCCTTAGACAAAACATGGAACTGCTTCTTCCCAACAACCATAAATATTCTAAAATTTAAATCTCTATACAATGTGAAAAAGCAATTACACATTTTTACACAGAAATTTAGAAATTAAACCATGCACAAAATTGAAGCATCACAATCCTATGACATTGTTTTTTCTTACCTCTTGTTTTCATTTATTATTTTTTGTTTAAAAAACTTTTTTTCACAGAAATTTAGAAATCTAAATAACTGTGTAAAAATATGGAATTGTTTATTTTTATTTTAAAAAAATATTTTTAATTTTTTTCTTCACATTCTGTAGGGATTCAAAGTTTAAGAGATCAATACTTCTTGGAAAATACCTGTTCCATGTTACACCTAAGATGTTTTATATTCAGACAGATAGTGAGGTTAAGCTCAATTGTCTATATTATAAGGTAACAATATCATTAAGCTTCTCTTCTGGAGGGTTAACAACTTAGGTTCACAGACCAAAAATTAGAGAAAAAGAAGGTCTATAGGCATAGCCAACATTTTGGCCCTAGCCATTCAAGGTCAGTGAGGACTCAGGACATAAGAAAAACTATACTGTAAAATCCTATAACTCAGTGGTATCCCAAATTTTCTAATCAAGGAGATTATGGGACCACAGACTAAAGTGACAAATTTTCCTAAGAAGAGTCACCTAGAAAGAAAAAATTCTCTCAGGCTTTCAAACAGAGCAAATTGGTCAAGCAAAGGCTATGAATCATCCACATGGCTGACACTGACAAAGAATCTACAAACTGCAGTATAGGGTTTCATCCTGAGGTGATTTGACTGACTTTGTCAGGCACAAAAGTTACATTTCTTGTTTTGTAGGTTTTGATTTATCTTGGTCTTAACCATCCAGCAGAAAAGCATAGAAACAAGGTATAAAAAATTAAGCCATATTAATTTGGTGAGTTGTAAAAGGCTCAAGTCAACCACTTCTGACAGTGGTAGTGCTATGGACAATGTGCTACTATTATGGACTATATTAGGTTATTTTGCTGAATTCATGCTACTATAGTATTTAAATGTCAATGGAATACCCATCTCTGACAAAACTAAACAAAAAGGGGGATATAAATGAAGGATTATTTTGTAGTGAAATATAATCTACAATAATACTTATATAATATATATGTGTATATATATATATATGGATGTATATATAGTGAAATATGTGTGTGTATATATATATATGGATGTATATATAGTGAAATATATATATAGTGAAATATATATAGTGAAATATATATATAGTGAAATATATATAGTGAAATATATATATAGTGAAATATATATATATATAGTGAAATATATATATATAAATGCAAAATAGTTAAATAGATATACAGCTACTTTCAATTCACTGAGAAGAAAGATTTTTATTAATAGTATTTGGACAGGATATCATGTCTGCATCTTATACTATCAATAACTATGAAGGCAACAATATGCAATATAATAATTATTTTCACTGTCCTGCTAAACCATTTTGAAACTGTCTGATTGTCATTTCTCAATAAAATTAATAAAAACAAATGAATTAGAAAATAAACACTTGAGAGAGACTACAGCAGTAATTGATATGACATTAGAAGCAGTACATATTTAGAAGACCAAAATGATAGGCATTCTCAGCATGTCCCTAGTATTACACATTGCTAACTTCAGTTCAGTTGTTCAATTCACAGGTATCAGCATATACAGCACTCGGGAGGCTGAGGCAGGAGGATTGTTGTGAGTTCGAGACCAGCCTGAGCTACAAAGTGAGCTTAAGGCCAGCCTGAACTGCATAGTGAGACCCTGTCTCAAAAAGACAAAAAAAAAAAAAAAAAGCATATACAGTTAGGCAGGGTAAGAATCCTACCAGTTAACTTCTAATTTCAAAAACCTGATGGAGATTCTCAGAGTCATTGCCTTAACCATCTTGTATGGTTTTGCCCCTGCCATGTTTGCTAACTTTTCTACTTTCTCTCTCTTGTTTGATCCTTAAGTTCTCACTTTCCATTTAACTATATTATACATTTCAATTTTTATTTCTTCTTTTTAGTTTATACACAAGGGAGACATTACAATATTTACACTTGTCGGCCTGGTTTATTTCACTTATGAGGGGCATCCACTTATATATGAAGGCTTTGAGTTTACCATTCTTTACAGCAGAGTAAAATACCACATAATTTTCATCCATTCCTCAGGTGACAGGCATTTTGGTTGCTACTAAGATTTGGCTATCACAAATTGAGCTGCTATAAATATAGGCCCACATAAATCACTATGATATGATATTTTTGGTTCTTCTGAGAAAATTCCCAGTATGGAGCTAGCTGGTTTGAATGGCTTTTCCAGTCCTATTCTTTTAAGGAGTCTGTACACTGATTTCCATAATGGTTCCACCATTCTACATTTCCACGAACAGTGGAAAGGTCTTCCTTTTTTCCCCATAGCCTCTCCAAAATTTGTTGTTGGTTGATTTCATTATGATTTACATTCTTTATATTGAATTATATTCTCATTCTTAAACAATTTAGTTTTGTTCATTTTTTATATTCCTTTATAGATCCAAAGTATTTCATATACATAATAGAAAATTATTTTTAATAAATCTAGTAGTGATACAAACTGTAAAGTTACAATGTAATATTACATTAAATGTCCAAAGTAATATGTGTAACAAGACCCAGAATTATAAAGCCACTGCTTGGGAGGCTGAGACAGAATAACTATTTGTTTAAATTAAGCCTTAGTAACATAGTGATTTCAAGGTCACACTGCACTACACAGTGAGACTATCTCAAATGAACAAAAACCATCAGGTGAAACAAACATGTAAGACTGAAAACATGATGTGCAAATCTGTGAAAATCCTATTTTGAGCATGAATCTTAATATAATGTATAGCAGCCACTGTTTAGTGATATTGCTTCACTCCGATTCACTTTAGCTTTTGTCCCTTGAACCCTGACATCGTGTCCAAAGCATTCACCCTACGACAGTTTTTCCTTAAGTTTCTTTCAGATTTACTCACTTCTTATTTTTAGGTTTCAATCTACCATGAGTTGATTTTTGCTATGTGGTGAAAGATAAAGTTCCAGTTTCACGCTGTTGTATGTCAACACTCTGGTTTGCCAAACATGTTTTTGAGGAGATTATCCTTTCCCAATGAGTATTTTTCTTGGCAAATTTTAAAAACATCATTTGGCTGTAGATGTTTGGATTCAGCTCCAGTACTCTATTCTATTTGTTTGTGTCTCTTTTAATGTGGATTACTTTTTATCTTGATTTTGATCTTATTATTATATGTTCTAATATAATTTGAAGTCAGAAAGATCCATGGCTTCCTGAAGTCAGGAGCAGTCCATGATTGTCTGGACCATTTATTTATTGATTGGTTTTTTGTGGCTCTACATAAATCATAGACTTTTTTCTATTTCTTTTAAGGATACCATTGGATTTTGTAAGTATTATAATGAATCAGATTACTGTTTGGGTCTTATGAATATCTTAAATATATTGAATATTTTAATGCATTAGTATAGTATATCCTTCCAGGTGTAATGTCTTCTATTTCTTCCATCAATACGATATAATTTTCCATGCCTTTCTTCTTCTTTTATAATATTGATGACATTATCAGTGATAGTGAATTTTTTTCAAGAATATTTACTATACTATTAATGAAGAATATAAAATGACTGGAACAACTTTTCTGTACTGCTTTGCTGAATTCATTTGTTAGTGTAACAGTTTTGTAGATTCCTTAGAGATTTTTATATATATTAATTTTGTACAAAATGAGAAAATTTCATTTCTTTCCTTTAGATATGATGGATTGGTTTCTTCTGTTTTGGCTTTTCTAGCCAGTGCTTTGCATTCGGTGTCTAATTGGACAGAGCTGGCATCCCGGCCATGTACAGGATCTTAGTGGGAAATAGTTTAGTTTTTCCCAAACAATTTAAAGTCATCTATATATATTTTACAAATAGCCAAGCCATTGGATTGGAAGGTTTTCTTTTCTGTTTTGATCATGACAAGATAGTGAATTTTCTCAGGATTTTTGTATCAATGCAGGTAATCACGTGTTGTGTATTCTGACCCAATGTTATATTCTGGAGTTTAAACCCACTTGGTTACAGTGCATTTTTTTTTTTTTTTTTAGCACCTGGCATTGAACTCAGGCTCTTGCACTTGCCAGGGAAGTGCTTATTCCACTGAGCCATCTCCCCGGCCTTCATATTTTTGATACGTTGTTGAATTTGGTTTGTAAATACCTTGTTGGAGATATTTCCCTCTTTGATTCATCAGAAATAACGCCATGTTATATTATCGGCTTTTATCATCCTGTTTTGAAGATCTTTAATGTATGCAGTGTTGTATGTTACCCTGCTTTTGTCTTTTTTTCTGTGTTTGCTTCAAAATAAAATAAATTAAAGAAATATTGCCACATAATTTTTATTTCTTGTGGTACATTCATCTTTGGTCTCTTGATGCACTCACCACATAATATGAGTTTGCAAATATTTTCATTATCTCTAGCTCCATTTTTTAATTGTGCCTTATTTTTTGGTTTGTTCAAGATGTTTATTTTGATTCAGGCTTGGCAGTTCATTCATTTCTAGAAACTTATCCATTTCCTCCAAGTTTCCCAATTTATTTCCAGGTGCTTTGTCAGATTCTCTTCCTGCATCTTTAAAGGAAACTGAGGTTTAGATAATGTGAGTTATCCAACCAGTGTCACAGATTTATCCAGAACAAGGAGCAGAACTCTATTTATACAAAAATGTTGCAAAATAAAACTGTATGATTTCTGTGGCAGGATCTTCAATGCTGCAAGGAGATATTGAACTGCCATAAAATGATGATATAGCATCTTGACAGGTTTAAAATACATTTGAACACAGATGATACTCTCTTCCTCTCATTAAAAAAAAAACAACAAAACATCCTTCTGTGGTCTGCTGTGCCAGCCCCACCCCTGCAGCTCTCTGAGATAGCAATTGAGACTGAGTGTGGTGGATCTCACCTCTAAGCCTGTAATCCCAGCTCTTGGGAGGCTGTAAACAGGCAGATCACTGTGAATCTGATCTAGTAGTGAGACCCTGAACACCCTGTAGAACCTTCCCTAAAATACAAAAAAAAAAAAAAAAAAAAAAAAAAAAAAGCATCCTGTTCAAATTTTCTCTAGGGCAACAATTTTTCAGACAGTATAATTATTCCTTGATGACAATAAAAATGTTGCTTTATAATGTGATTGATGTTATTTTTAAATTGAAAATAACCTTTAACCAAATTTAAATTTTAAATGAAAAGTTATGTACATTTTTGTCTTGACAATAATTTACTTTTTGTTTTCTTTACTGGGAAACAGACTTTGATATTTGTGACCGAAGCAAAACTATTAACTGCTGGCCAGTCTTAGAAGCATTTACAGGTATTTCAGAGAATTTTTCTAAGTTCTGTTATGTTTCTGAAGCTTTCAGAAACTATTTTTAGAGATCAAATAAGAAGCACTTTGAAAAGCCCAGCTTGATTAAGAAGAGGCAACACATATTTAGGGAATAAAAAGAATTACACGCTCCTTTTTGTGAAATTCCTCAGTGACTTCACTCCAGGTAGACAAACGTGGGAATAGAGTTTAAAAGGATTTTAAACTTAGATGTTAGAAAGCTTTTGACAAAATTCTTTGCGGTCATGAAAGATCTGTGGAAAGGATGAATGGAACTAGTAGTAAATTGGCTCACTGTTCTGAAGAATGGCTTTTGGAGGGAAACAAAGAGAGTGGAAATAGGTTTTCATACTGTAAGGTAATTTTAAGAATTATGATGCTTACTAAGTAGAAAACAAAGCTGTAATTTTCCAAATAAATTAATTAAATGGATTTTACTTTGAAATAATACTACAGTATATATTTTATTATTGATAAATTTAAACAGGTGAAAACTGATGAAAAACCAAACATCTATCTTGTCCTAGAATTTTAGATTTTTTTAAATTTTAAAATGGAAATGAATTTTATAAAAACATAACATGCAGATACAAATATCAAACTAGTACTAAGAGTTGATTACTGAAACCAACAACTTCAACATTATTATAAGAACTGCTGTTACTCATTCTACTTTAAATGTTGCATCATGAATAGTGGTTTGCTGAGAAAAGTGAAGGCATTTATTTAATAATTATATGAAACAGTGTAAAAATTGAAATCTAATTTAGTAGATTCAATCCAAGAACCCTAATACTGTGTAAATCTATCCAAGCAAATGATTTGTGTTGGATCTAAAACTGGGATAGATCCTTGAAAAATCAACCTTTTGTGCTAAAGAGTGAGTTTATTATTAAGCTTCTCCTACTTCATCTTACACATTTATTTATGAAACTGATTCAGTTGTGCAAATCAAAAGAGTATGAATTCATTAAAAGCATATGCTCTCTCTTTTTCCATGCACTCTTTTCTGACATGGTAAGAAGGTGCGCAGTAGTCACAGCCCATCTGCCACCAGTTATTCAGTAAAAGTACAGGGATTTTACAGATTAAATTTATCTTGCTTAAATATGTTCTCCCAAGTTTGGAAACTTAATCCTGAGTACAATAATGTTAGGAGCTGGTATTGTTTTTAAAAGGCAGGTAGACTACGAGGGGTGCTTCAGAACGAATGAGTGAATTCAGGTTGTGAAGTACTTGAGGGGGAGAATTCGGTTCTCCCCTTGTTCCCCGCTTCTGCTTCCTCTCATCCTTGACCAGGACGGACTTTAGACAGATGCTTGTCCTATGTTCTTTGACATCTCTGCCTACAGAGCCATAGATAAATACATTTCTGTGCCCTAAATCACTTAGTCTTAAAAAAAAAAAAAAAAAAAAAAAAGAAATCACTTAATCTCATGCATTCTGTTATAATGGAAAAAAAAAACATTAAGGTCTATGGATATGCTCCAAACACCTTTTCAGAATGAATTTTTGGTTCATAGCATAGATAGCACCTCAGAATTCTTAGATGAAGATGCTACAGTCTGTAACTCTGTAAGAAAAACAAAGTGGTTGTTGAAAAGTGTGCATGAAAGCAATTATGTGATCATTTGAACTAATGGTCTATAAAATGTTTATAGCTTTGGGATGACAAAAATTAAATATCTGTGAAGAAATGTCAGTATATGACTTGAAAGTGAACCACTCAATATTTCATTTTATCCATATTTTACCATATTTCATGGCTAATCATGAGACTATGACTCATTAAACTAAGAAATAATGAAATTCACATTAAAGGTGTTAGAGATTAACAGGCCAAGTATTACATAGAACATTTCATGTGCCTTGTCTTATTGTTCCTTAAATATCTATGATACAAGTCATTTTATTATCCATGTGAAATAGCTAAACAAATGAGCTCGTAAGACATGACTGGGACTTATTTCCTATTCCTTTCTATCGACTTATCCCACATGCTTATACTCTGCATAACCACACCTCACTATTTTCTGTCTACAAGTTAGAGGGAATTAACACCAGTAACACACCAGCTCCAGCTGAAGTGGTTTGGATCACACATTTACTTAGTTCTTAAAAGTGTCCAGTGAGGGACAGTATTGCCTGAGAAAGACGAAACTTTTAAATGACTCCAGGATCACATAATAACTATCCACATAATGGGGTAGTCACTTCTGGGGTCCATCTGAATGTATTAATAAATACTAAAATGATTAGGGAAGCCCATTCTTGGTGTTTCTGGATTACTGATTTGCAAGGTGCAGGTTGAAGAGAGAAGACCTATCCTGGACGTGGTAGGGAGAGAGGTGCACTAGCAAATGGTTCATAGTCTCAATGGAGCACAAAGGGAGAGAAAATAGATGGCTGTTTTGCTTCTGCTTCGCTTCTTTGGAGCAGCTCTGGTCTTCATTCTTGTCATTTGATGTTTCCCTCCAGTTCCTTCAAAACGCCAGTGTAAACCCAGCCTAACGCTGCCCCGCCCAGCACACCCTGCCCTGTCCTGTTCCACCCTCCTCCTTCTGACCTCCTCTCCCTTCTCCAGTCCCCTCTCCTGCCTTCCCTCTTTCTTCCCTTCCCTCTTATGAGTGTATATTTATTAAATTGAATATTCTAGTGAATCCTGATTGATATAGATATCATAGCAGGATTTATCAAAGTTAAGAAATTATAATGAATTTGGTTTTGTTGACACATTGTATAACTACAAGAAAAAGAACGTTGAAAGTGTACATTATGTTTCCTAGGAAGCTTAAGTAAAATAAACCTTATGGACTAAAGCCAAGAGTATTTGTTTGAGGATAGTATGCACTTCAATTTTCCATTCTTCTGTTTTTTTAAATACATCTTAAATTTTTCTATTCGATTCTAATAAAAATGTATCTCTCTTTTCATTTCTTTCTTTTTCCATTTGTTACATATCCACAACAATTAAACACAAATACATTCAGACTAATCTACAGAAACTATTGCATTAAGGTCTCGTCTTCTGTTATTCAGGAAAATCATGGAAATTTAATACCAGATGGTAGTGTCTTATTTTTCTCTACCTCTCACTAAGTACATAAAGGTACCAGGGAAGAGAAGATAGCAAACATTTAAAAAATAACACAACTGATAATGTTGTCTGCTATATTATTTCATTCTCTGTTGCTATAGCAAAATGCTCTGTGCTTAATATCATGTTATTTTATTTTTTAAAAGACATGTATGTGACTCTCCATGCTAGAGATTCAAGAACATGACTCTGGCTTTCACTCCACAGCGATCTACATTGAACCACGGAGAGTGCTAAAATGACAGGAGGGAATGTGAAAAGAAAAATCTCATGAAAGAGGACGCAATTAGATAGACATTCAGAGGCCTGGCTTCCTCTTTTTGAAATGATTTGCTCTTGTGAGAACTAAGCAGAACCTCACAAATTTACATCAACCTCCCAAGGGACAGTGACCTCTACCACTTTAAAGTTTCCCCCTCCAAAGCACAGCTGGCCTCAGGTTCAAGGTTGCCCCACACAAACCCTCAAACCTTGCTCAAAACAAAAGGACTTTTCTAAGATTTTTCTCTGATTTCTCAACTCAGAAGTTATTTTCCTCTCAATAAAATCAGGTAAAGACCTAAAATATTTATAATTCATTTATTTTCATTCAAAATACTTTTGGGTAATTTTTATGTTTAATGTTATATTAGTTGCTAGATAGAAAATGATAGTGAAAAAGCTGTCAGGTCCATCTTCTGTAGTAACTTTACACACCTTAAATTATCACCAGGCCTCTGGTACAAGAATTGGCCTGATGTTTGCCAACAGCCACAGATCTAGATCATAGTGAAATAGTGCAATTAGTATATATAAAAAGAACTAGTTTCATCTTACACCTACGTCTTTTACCTCGCTAAAAAATTTAACATGAGCTTCTGAATAACCCAATGTGTAATTTTTTTTTTGTGGTTTCTTTTTTTTCCTTCATTTATTTTTATTTTATTAAAATACAAATGTCAATCAGACAGTTTCAAGACATCTTAACCATACACATTCGATGAATTAATACATTGCAAACTGTTTTCATAATGTTTTGGTATTGTACAAGGTGCACACATGATATTATATTTACAGGTTTTTTTTATAGCTGAATTATATCAAAGATTCAATAATTATTTACCTAGTGGATGACCATAGCACTAAAAGCCGACACAATATCCTGTCCAACCACCATTAGTGCAGATCTTGCCTCTCATAGAATTATGTAGAAGCACAGTGTTATCTATCCCAACTGTACTGTCTATACACACACATCATGATTTTTTTCTTTCTACAACCCTTCCTTTGTCTACACCTGTCTAAAGTGGGCACTCCATTGACATTCAACTACCTAAGGTGCTTGAACTTGACACCACAATCCAACACAGTCCAGCATTCTGCAACCATAGGGGGTTATTCAAAGAAATTGTCGACCATATCCATTTACAGCTCAGCTTAATATTATGGGCTCATGATGTATACTTCATTTTTATACTTTTATACTTTTCTGCTGGATGGTTAAGACCTAGGTAGATCAAAACTTATATACCAACACATGAACTTTATA
>PVKA01051598.1:0-12123 GCA_004027165.1 Ctenomys sociabilis | reverse complement strand
TCCGTAGAAATTTATAAAGGTCAGGTTTGTGTGCATGACTGAAATTTTCACTGTTTGTTCCATGAGGAACTATTATTACAATCCTGTGTAGCACAAGAGACTGGGCAATATAGGACAGAAAGATGAGAAAGATGTGTCAATCTAACAGGGGAAATTAGATATAACAGCACCTTGAGAGAATCCTTCAGTGCAACTTAATCCAAAATATGGAGAAACCAGTGGACGGGGAATGGAAGATAAAAGAATTTATGAAAAAGAATTATTTGAACTAGGATTTATTGATTTAAACTAACCTGAATAACATAGCATTCTCTACCGGGCATGGTGGCACATGCCTGTAATCCCAGCACTCGGGAGCTGAGGCAGGAGGATTGTTGTGAGTTCAAGACTACCCTGAGTTACAAAGTGAGCTTAAGGCCAGCCTGAGCTGCATAGTGAGACCCTGTCTCAAAAAGAAAAAAGAAAAAAAGAAAACCATAGCATTCTGTAGAAGAAAAAGTAATTGGCCCAGATTAGCTGGACTAGAAAGAATATACAAAGAGATGAGGGGATACGTAAAGGAGAAAATGAAATAACCGATCTGGAGGAGCAAGTTCTAAGAGAGCAAGTGGAAGCAATGGTTAAGGTCATATTTTTAAAATGAGTATGCAAAATAATGAAGTATCATGAGAGAAATTGGAGATATAAACTGGAGTTGGTAATTATAGGTGGAAATTGACAACTCATCTAGTAAGTCATTCAGTGTATCTGTTCTAGTATTAATTTCAGAAAAGCCTGATGGAGCATACTTTATATGGGAAAGAAAACACACAACGGTCAGGATGTAAGTCACCTTTAGCAGGAACACAGATTTTTCAGACTCAATTAACAGTGCAACAACTGTACCATTAACAATGGAGACACTGCTCAGGGAAGAAAGGTCAGGTTTGCTACTGAATTTTAAGGAATTCCATAGTTCCTCAAAGTTACTGGGGAAGCACTACAACTACAATATAGGTGAAACCAGGAAATAACAAGAATTAAATCAGAACTTGAAAATGAAACTCTGTAGTAAATTTTTTAAAAAATTATATTTAGTATGTCATCTAAACTTATCCATCTAGCCTTAAGTCATTCATTTAGAAAAGAATACTTCACCTGAATTTTATGAGTGAGGCAGCAGTAGAATTTCATAGGAATTATTCAAATACTTTATATTAATTTCTCTGGTTTCTAGAATATCACTATACAGTATCATGGAGAAGTTATCTCAAATTATGTAATTTTATTCTTAGTCTACATGATGCTTTCTTACCTGATCACACTGGACAGTTTCATTTAATAATAAAGCACTTGATATAACAGTTAATGAACATTATGCAATGAATGGCAGCCTTTATTATTTATAACACTAAAAATGACTTAGGGAATCACTTTCAGAAGAGAGGAATAAGAACCTGAGAAAGAACCTCTGCATTTCAGGAGTGAGAACCTCAAAAAAGAACACCAGGGAGAAGTTTCAAAACCAAAAGTTTCTTCAAGAATCTAAAAAAGCTCAGTCTTGTAGAAACCCTGGGATCACTCATGAAGAGAAAGCATGGAATTCACTTTATGGCACTGAGCTTCCTGTTCAATCTTACTGTCTTCAGCTCCAAGGTGCTGGAAAGAAACCAGCCTTGCACCTATACTAGCTGTGAAAAGTCTAAAAGCCATGGAGGGGAATGCAAAGGGTCTGGAGTCCCATCAAGAAATGCCTGTTTTGGATAAATATCCCTAGCTGACTTGTTTGAGAGTTTTTATAAAAGCTCCACTACTTTGCTTGGACTTGTCTCTATTTGCTCTGATTCAAAACTTACTCAGTGGAAAAGCCCAAACTCTAATGCAGTTATTGAAACTATGGCAATGGTGACAGCATATTTTCCAAAGGAGAAAATACAAATTTGGATAAGTAAAAGGCTGGCACAAAATCAAAAGGCAGATCTGGGGACCAACACGCCCCAGTGGGCTTTGATAGCCCTATCTTCTAGGTGGAGATTCAGAAAGCCATGTACTTTGGAAGGGATGTGCTTGGGAAGTGTGCAGGAAAGACTTGCGGGACCCCTGAGCCCTGTCTCTGGCTGACCTCAAGTGGCTGCTCCAAGAGCAGGTGAAAGCGAAGGCAGTTTCACCTCGCTGGAGCACCCAAGAGATGATGGGAAATCTTGCACTGGGCACTGAGCTAGTGAGGCAAGGATGTCAGTGGCTCACGCAACAAATAATCCATACATTTGAGACTTAGTCCCTGAAAGTCACTAAACAAACACAAACTATGGGGAGACGGGTAGTATGGTTTAATTATCCCCTTCCAAACTTCAAGTCTTTGTCCGTGTTATTGTATGAACCGAGGTCTTCCAGGGATGATTTGCCCCCCATAGAACACCACCCTGTGAGTGATACCAGACGTCCCAAACACGGGGATTAGCAGAGTGAGCTACTTCGCCCAATAGTAGACAGGGCACAGGCCCTCAGCTGCTGGTGGTGCCTTGACCCGGCCTCTCCAGTTCCCAGAACTGTGAAGATTAAATTTCTGTGCTTTATAGTTCACTCAGCTTGGTACAGCTACGTCTTTTGGCCAGACATAGTTGTGAAAATTATCATTTAAAAATGAGAAACCTTCAAATATTCTGATACAGCAGTATAACAGCTGATTCATGTTTTTTTAAAAGACTGTAATTAATTTATTTAAAAAATATAGCAATGACTCAAGACCATGACTCACACTCTTTCTACCAGGAATCTTTTCAACTTTGGGACAAGTAACTTGCTCTGTCTCACCCTATTCTTGTTTTTAATTAATTTTATTGAGAAACAAATAGCAATGAGTCAAGTCAACAACTTCTGACATTGCCAGTCCTACAAATAACCCACTACTATTATGGACTACTGGATTATATTGCTGAATTTACACATCTACAATATTTAAATGGCAAGGGAATACCCATCACTGACTAAACTAAACAAAAAACGGGAATAAAAATGAAGGATCATTTTGTATCTATATATACAAAATAGTTAAGATAGATATACAGCTACTTTCTCTTAATTCAATGAGAAGAAAGATTTGTACTAAATAGTGTTTGGACAGGATATCATGTCTGCATCTTGTCCTATGAATAACCACTGTGCTTTGTGTTTTAATTTGATTTGTTTGTTTATTTTTTGTGGTACTGAGGATTGAACTCAGGACCCTGAGCTTACCAGGAAAATGCTTATTTTGCTGAGCTATCTCCCCAGACCCCATGATTTAAAATTCTTTCCTTGAAAACCCCAGATAGAAAAGGTTGGTTTAAGACTCTGTGGTTGTCTTTGAGAAGCCATCATGGGCTGAGATTGGTTCTTCCAAAAGAATTTCATAGCTCTAGGGACAGGGAGATAGCTCAGGGGAGTAAGTGCTTGCCTGGCAAGTGCAAGGTTCTAAGTTTGATCCTTGGTGCCACCAAAATAAAAAATAAAAACCTAAATACTGTCAAATTCATATGGGTCAGCCCAGTAGATCAGCAAATTAAAGCACCTGCAAGCAGGCACAGGGGCTGCCATGCCAGTCTCGCCCCCAGGGTCACTAAGATGGCAATTAAGACTGGGCATGCTAGTGTGTGCCTGTAGCACTTCGGGGGCTGTAAACAGAATCATTTTGAGTCCAATCTAGTAGTGAGGCCCTGAACATCTTGTACACCCTTCCCTAAAAAATACACACACACACACACACACACACAAAAGAATTTCATATCTCTAGCCGGGCATGGTGGCGCATGCCTGTAATCCCAGCACTCGGGAGGCTGAGGCAGGAGGATTGTTGTGAGTTCGAGACCAGCCTGAGCTACAAAGTGAGCTTAAGGCCAGCCTGAACTGCATAGTGAGACCCTGTCTCAAAAAGACAAAAAAAAAAAAAAAAAGAATTTCATATCTCAGTAAGTATACTACTATTTGGAGCACAAACCAATCTACAAGGTACACTAAGCCTACTGTACACGTTGTTCTCTCCCATTACATAGTCAAAAGTTTTATTTATTTCTGGTAGTAGAATAGACACTCTCATCACTCTCAGGACAGTATCTGTGCCACCATTTATTAAATATGGAGACATTCTCTTTCTACAGATATATAGTAATTTTAAAAAGCTATGAACAATGTATAGATAATATAGCTCAAAGATTAAAAGCACTAAAGTATATGCTCAACACACGCCTGGCGATTAACTGGCAAGGTGCTCTGCAGCAGAGACAACTGCAGTGTACTTGCCTTAATAACTTGGATTTCTTTAATGACTATGCATTACCCTGCCATTCTCTTTAGTCACTACCTAAACAACTGGGAAATGCTCAGACCACAGCCTAGTAATACTGTGCTGACACAGGAAAATACATGTGTGGGTTTTTTTCCCCTCTTAACTAGGAAACATATGGGAACAGGTTGGAAAGAAAGCAAGATAAAATAACCATGGATCCATATTGAATTTTAAATAAGAAAAAGTTTCAAAGGCAAGAATTCATAATCCCACAAAATAGATTTAAAACACAGTTGCGTAATATCATTTCATTCTAAGAAACAAGACAGCTCAATAAATGCAAAGGTTCTTACATCACTCTACTGAATAGATGGTCTTTTTTTTTTTTTTTTTTTTTTTTTTTTTTTTTTTTGGCAGAACTGGGGATTGAACTCAGGCCCTTGCGCTTGCCAGGGAAGTGCTTATTCCACTGAGCCATCTCCCCGGCCCCTCATCCCTCTACTGATAAGCAACAGATAGGTAGAGAGAAAGGGAATGCAACTAACTGTCCCTTGCAAACTCCGTACTTTCAGTTATAAATTTGCCTACTCTATTTCATGCATCTAGCAAGGATTCTACCACTGAACACTTACTCACTGTAGACAAAAACAGTAGTAGAGTAAAATGCCCCTTACCTCATATACATTGAACTGCGACTGTCCTCTAGAAAGTTCTCTGTAGCTTGTGGTAAATTCTCCAATGAAATCATGACTAGAATTAGGGAAAGGAAGAAAAGAGTATAAATTATTAACATTGTTCATTTGTCAACTATCATTTAAAGCTTTCTGGAAAGGTATAATGTAATCATGAAGAAAGCTCACTATCTTTATGAATGTAACTTACAAATTTTGAAAGATCAATATAAAATTTAATTGTTTTTCAATTAACCCAAATTACATGTACCCAATTCTATTTGATCAATACTCAAATATTCAACTTACCAAAAGCATTATTTCAATATATATATATATATATATATATATATATATATATATATATATATATATTTGATTTAATAACATGCTTCTCAAAAACATGACATTTATTTTCCCTAAATAATTATTTCGTTGAGCTTAACTCACACTACTGAGAAATTAATGCAGAGCGTGATATTTGTTGCAATGGAGAAATAAGTCAGAGAAAGAAGATGTGGAATAGAGCTAAAATAATAAACACAAGAGCTGACAGGGCAGCTGCGTCAGCGCGGATGCTTGGCTCACTGGTTCAGCCCACGTAATTGATAAATTATATCAGTGCTTTCTGCTGTCCTGTGTCCCTTCAAGTTCACACAGCCCTTTCCACGTGGGGGATTCCATGCAGGGAAACCTGAATGGAGACTCCAGGGCTGTCCTCATTCACTCATCTTTGGCTCAGAATCAACTGTTATCTCGTCTCCTTTTATTTTTTAAACATCAACAACCTCTTCTAGATTGAACTTTCTGAAGCAGATACACACATGAAAATGTGAAAGAAAACAGGTTTAAAAACTGTGATATGTTTGTATTTACAAACCCAACTGGTAGAACTCAACGCTCAAATTATACCAGGGCAATTACAAAATAGTACATTAGTTATATACTACTTTGAATACATTTCTTATGATACTGACCTGGCTTCCATCAAGAGAAATAAAATAATTTCCTTAGGGAGCTAGGGAGATGGCTCAGTAGAGTAAGTGCTTCCCTGGCAAGAACAAGGGTCTGAGTTCAATCCCCAGTTCCGCAAAAAAATAAAAAAATAATAAAAAAAAACCAAAGAATTCCTTTGGCCTTCAGAAATGCCTGCTAATACAAATGATGACTTTCACTAAAATTGTAAGTTCTCCACAGGTTCTATTCAGAATCCATCCTCTCCTCACACATAAGTCTCAAGTGTCTTTATAATACTAAGATTCACTGAAGAACTTCACAAAACACTTTAAAGTTGACAGATGTGACAAGTCTCACGTAGACACTTGAGCCCTTGGTTTTCAGGTTGTGCTAATCTTACCATGGTTTAAGGACAACTGTTGAAATGTAATGCTCAGCTCTTAATTGTTAATATTAGATTCCTGCCACTCTTAAAATGCATTAAAAACTCAGTATAAGAAAGTTATTTACTGATCTCAGGTAAATGCAATTACTCAATAAAGAATCAAGAACACACAGTGCACCTGTATGGATACAGCCAGTCTGACAAACTGGGGAATTTTCTTCCAACTGTAAACTGAACTTTAATGCACCAGTTCTGTAGTTACTGTGGGGCTTTCTACCAATCAGTTCTTTGAGATTCGGTTCTTACTACATTTATTATTCTCTATAGAACTGAGTAATGAACAACAGGATACAGCCCGCCTATTTACTCTAAATGAGAGAAATCTGTGTTTCTATTTTGACACAAGTTTTCTACTCTGAGAGATCTCTGTTTATCATGAACCCAGAGATCTCTTCTTGCAGCAGTTGCTTAAGAACTTCAATCCAAATTCCTGGTTAATCTTCAGCAAGACAGGTCTTCAAGTACAGTCCGCTGAAGACTGTGGGTTTCTAATTATCATTACCACTTTGCTTTTTTTTTTTTTTTTTTTTTTTTTTTTTTTTTTTTTTTCAGTACCGGGGATTGAACTCAGGACCTTCTGCTTGCCTAGCAGGTACTTATTCTACTGAGCTATCTTCCCAGCCCCTGCTTGGGTTTTCTCATATACTTTATTACATTACATGCATTTTCAAAAGCTGCCTTGGATCCATTTTAGAATAAAATGAAGCATAGATAAATGAAAATGTGAATAACATATGTGCTACCTTTTTAATCTTCTTTAAAACATTTATTTCAAATAAAAACTATTTGTGATACAAATTCAATGCTATCCTTAAAATGTAATGCAGGGGCCAGGGAGATGGCTCAGTGGAATAAGCACTTCCCTGGCAAGTGCAAGGGTCTGAGTTCAATCCCCGGTTCCGACAAAAAAAAAAAAAAAAAGGTGTAATGCAGAAAATATATCAAGAATCACAAGTCATATGTCAGCTCACAATGTAACATTTAATGAGAAAAAGAATATGTTGTATCAGTTCAGTATCCAGAGAAATTAAGAAGTGAAGACTTGGGGCCAGGGAGATGGCTCAGCAGAAAAAGCACTTGCCTGGCAAGTGCAAGGGCCTGAGTTCAATTCCTGGTTCCGAAAAAAAAAAAAAAAAAAAAAAAAAGAAGTGAAGACTTGTCAAAGATCATAAACACAAGAGGAGGGCAGATGGTCATTTTTTCAAAAAGCCTGGGTATAGTGGGCTTTGTAAGATAAATCTGAAGAATAGGGTTGGGTAAGGGCATAGATTGTAGGGTCAATTTTGTTACAAATCTCTCTGAATACACGAATTTTTAAAAATAAAGCCCATCCTTTCTACCCTGTTCTACTCAAAATATTATATGTTATAACACGGGCAACTAGTTTAAAGAGAATAAGAAAAATTTTTGCTCTACTGCCTTATGCTCACAATTATCTTTTTTGCCCTATGCAATATTCCTAGACTAACAAAAAGAAAACTGAACATGGTTTAATACTTTTACCTATTCATGATACTAAATACTGTCATACTGAAATATTTCTGACTAAAGAAATAGGATACAAAGTACTGGCAATTTTCTTGTGACTCAATAATATTGTTTTGCTATTTCCTGTTCATTTAATTTTAACTAGAATAATTATTCTGTTTTAAGTTCCAAGCTCTCTGAGTGAATTCGTAAAATAAAATTTACTCTTGCACTATATATCCGTCTTGGGTCTGTTTACGTGTCTACTTTGTCCTGAACCTTTTATAATGCATAAGTATTATTTAAAGTCCAAAGGAATAAACTGAAGAGGTAATTAGAGCAATTGATTACTGCTAGGAACATGGCTGGGAACATGGCTCTAGAAAACCTAGACTAACATGATTATGTCTTGAATAAAATTCACTTATTACAATCATATTCATGCTCCATTAAAAGCAGAAAATTTTGTGTCATGTGGTCTCATCTATCCCTGGAACCCCTGCTCCCATCCCTGTCCACCCTCCCAGAGCCAGCACTTCCCCCTTGTACACTGCGGCTTCTATTCCTGACGTTAGCTTCCGCTTCAGTTCAGTGCTTTTCTCTCTAAACAACGAGCAAATCAACAAGCAAAATATCCTGCTGGACATTCATTAGCACATTACCTATACTGCATTAGGTGTATCTTACTTCTCTTTATATTTCCCCTCTCAGCCTCTAGGATCCTAAAACAGGAGGATGGTGATAAATGCACCAGAGCAGGCTCAGGCGCTACCCAGGAAGGGCACCGATGAACTCTCGGCGCTGGGTTACCGCAGCCATGCTGTGCTCTCACCTTGCGAGGAATGTGAACTTTCTGTCTCACGTCACTTGTACTCCCCCCAAGAGAGTGGCGCAGGTGCCCGCGTATCAGCATCACCCGATCTCCTAACCAATCTGGCAGTGAGTCTGATGACAGCTCCTTCCCCACAGCAAAAACCCCTTTTCACCCCCCAAGGCACAGAACAAACTGCTGCTTGAGACCTCAGATGATTCTCATCCTTGTTTCCCTGTGTGTCCTCCAATACTTGTGCCCAGAATGCGCACGGATGGCCAACACGCACTGAACGCCTCTCTTCCCTTTCTCTGTCCCTAGATGGTTGGAAGCTAATATGTCAACTTCAGGGTTTTTATCTTCCTCACCTGAAAATCAGAGGCAATGCTTACTCTCTGCTTCAAAAACACTCCCCAGGAACTGATTTTTCTGTAAAAAGGGTCTTTTAAATAACTTACTATCAGCACATATTTTCTACATCATGACTACAATTCCAGACACTTATAGGAGGGACCATGATATTCTGCACACACACACAAACACACACATGACTCTCGTACTGTTCTGATGCAAGAACGCTTAAGGCATTTCCCCTGACAGCATACCACAGTGCAGTATGTCTCATATGTATATGAAGTATATTTCAAAAGAATTCGTGTAATCAAATTGTATATCAAAGAGAATCTCTAATTTGTAAACTGGAAACATGGCAATAAAACGTTGACATGACTTTCCCTTTGTTTTATTTATTTATTTATTTATTTATTTTGTCTTTTTGAGACAGGGTCTCACTATGCAGTTCAGGCTGGCGTTAAGCTCACTTTGTAGCTCAGGCTGGTCTCGAACTCACAACAATCCTCCTGCCTCAGCCTCCCGAGTGCTGGGATTACAAGCATGCGCCACCACGCCCGGCTGACTTTCCCTTTGGACCAGAGCCTGTTTCTGGCTCCTCTATTCGCCCTTCCACAGTGACTGCCATGGCTTCCTGTCTCACCAGATCTGTCCAGTTCCACCAACCATACTGTGGATTTCAGAAATACTATGAGTCTGAAACCTGAGTGGTCATGGAAATGGAAGGCTCTTCTCATTAAAGCACAGGTAAGGAGCCCTGAGAAAACACAGAGGTCGCCGACAGTCCTGCATCCTTAGGAAGATGGCCGTGGTCCTTCACCTGAGGCGACTGGCTCCAAGCCACCAGCCACGTGATTACAGGGAAAGGGCACCAGGGCACTTCCAGCTGCCTGCAGACACCACAAAACCGACTCCATTAGTCCAAAGCACAATTCGTTGGCTCTCTATGATTCTGCTAATTTTCTTTTTTTTTTTTTTTTTTTTTTTTTTTTTTTTTTTTTGTCTTTTTGAGACAGGGTCTCACTATGCAATTCAAGCTGGCCTTAAGCTCACTTTGTAGCTCAGGCTGGTCTCGAACTCACAACAATCCTCCTGCCTCAGCCTCCCCAGTGCTGGGATTACAGGCATGCGCCACCACGCCCGGCTTCTGCTAATTTTCTGTTTCTCTTCTCACCATACCAGATTTGGGATTTTTCTTTTAACATCATAACAGCAGCTTTCACTGATTTCTTTTTTTGAAAGTTCTATCTTAAAATTTCAAGAAAAGCTGTATGGTTTTTTGTTGTTGTTGTTTTGTTTTCTTTTTTTTTTTTTTTTTGGGCAGGACCAGGGATTGAACTCAGGCCCTTGCACTTGCTAGGGAAGCACTTATTCCACTGAGCCATCTCCCAGCCCTAGTATGTTTTTTAATGTTCTCCAAATCTTGAGGGAAAATCTCCTTCCCCAAAGCAGTCCAGAAATATGACCCTATGCACATTATGAGCTTATCCCTCTTAGACTGCAGAAACTATCATGATTTTTAATTGATGGCCACAATAAACAGACTATAAGTATATTCTGATAAGAGTAATTTTTCTTCATGATGTTTTTCTAGGAGCAATTATTATATATAAAAATACATGAATGTAGTCAATGTAGAAGTGATCAGTTTTCTCCAATTTCATGACAATTTTGAGCGATTTTAAAATGTCTATGGGGCAGTGAGATAGCTCAGCAGACTAAGTGCCTGCTTAGGCAAGCACAGACAACGATCCCTGGCACGACACACCGCACCTGCCCCATCCCAGGCGTGCTGAGCTGGCCACCACGACTGCACGTAATCCTAGTGCTGGGGAGGCTGGGAATAGGAGGATCATTATGAGTCCAAGCTGCACAGTGAGACCCTGTACTAAACACATGATAGATAGGTAGATAGATAGATAGATAGATAGATAGATAGATAGATAGATAGATAGATAGACACACAGACAGACAGACACACAGACACACAGACAGACAGACACACAGATAGATAGATAAATGGTCTACTCCCACTCAAGAGTGCAACAGTGATTCTGGGCCTCTAAGGGAAGGCAGATTCAATCACGTCATGCATTAGTTGTTCAGCAGGGAACTAGGATAATTTCACCCAGCTTGTCTACACCCCTATTCATTTCTCATACAGATGAGAATTGTGAAGATAAGCCTGTGCAAATATAAAACATGTATAAAACACACATAGAGCATGTATAACTTTCCTTATGGTTTCATATATATATATATATATATATATATATATATATATATATATATGTAATTATACATAATAGCTACATGACCATAATTTTAATGTACACATTTCATCTCTTTTGAGTTTCAGTTATGAATCTGATTTTCATTTATTGTGTCCACACAGAGACTTGAACTACATTTCCTAAGATTAACATTTTAACATCATTTACATTGTTACAGCAAAAGACACATACCACATAAAAGACACATACCACAATTAAGGAAATACTAGGTAAAAAAGCCCATCACATTTAAGCCAAAATTAAACACCTAGTTACCCATAATTTTTGAAGGGACAGTAACAAGTCATTTTAATAATTATAATGTTAGAGTACTTAAATAGCATGCATTATCTATTAAACATAATTTGAACTATCTTTAATTCTTTTCCTATTAACTCTAATAAGATTAGTGCACTAAAATACTTTTAAGCAAAAGCTGCCCATTCAAATTAAAATTTGCCTGGTCAAATAAAAGTTATATTATACTGAAGGTCCCAAGTCCCTGAAATAAGTAACTTTCCCTAGGAATAGCTATGCAAATGTAATTTAATCCATGAGAAGGTAGAAGTGTTTCTTTAACCACCCAGGACCTCTGTCTATTTATCTAGGATTATATAAATTAGAAAATTATTAACATAATGCCTGAAGTTAAAATGCTTTCCAATTTCAGGGAGCTGTACATCTTCATAATACTCATGTCATTCATTTCAGACTCTGAGTAATTTCAGAATCACTGAATTTTGCACTTTAGCTTGAACATGATGAGGGACTATGTCTCAAAGATTTAAACAATCAACCAATGAGTTGTGTTTTTTCAGGTTAATAAAAAAATTACTATTGTAACAACAAGAAAAACAGAAGCAGCATTAGTATAAAATGAGTACAAAGTTGCTGTTAACCAAGGG
>PVKA01051597.1:0-12145 GCA_004027165.1 Ctenomys sociabilis | reverse complement strand
ATAGAAAATATGGACCTGAAGCTTCCTAGATGACATCTTGGGAGTCAGTGAAGTCTTGTTCCTTCATGGCCTTGGGGATGTACTGTAAAGCAGAGAGAGAGAGAAGAAGGGAGGGAACATGAATGAGAGACAGATGATGGAATGAGAGAGAACTGGAAAGCTAGGAAATCTATGTCCTTAAATAGTGGAGAAGGCACCATGGAAAATGAACAGGGAGAGCAAAGCAGAAAAGGTAGAATGGAGAGGGAAAGAGGCATTCTAGACAAGATGATAACAGACTTAGTGAAAGGCAGTGGGCTGCAGTTTCAGGCATGAATTTAGGCTGGGGACCAGAGGGCTACCAATAAGGTTTTCAGCCCCAACACTAGGGTCTGGGCAAGTCCTGTCCCTGCCACTTGATGGTTCTATGACTTTGAGCACATTCCTCACCTTTCTGTGCTTCAGTTTCCCTATCTTTATAAAGTCAGAATACAAATAGTACTTGTGCCATAGCATTGCTAGTTAAACTAATTCATTCATTTTATCAACTTATATAGCTGATCTTATATTCCATGCTTTAAAGAGTTTCTATAGGGCTGTGGGTCAAGCAAATAGGTGATATCTGACCTTAGGACAGTTTAGTGGGGTTAATAAATTTATATGGCATAATAGCACAGCGATGAATTCCATAGCAATAAGCTTGAAGGAATCCCATAGTTTTCCTTATGATTGCTTTCTTAGTATCCCAGTATCCTTTAAAATGATCAAGGATAATTGTTTTTACTGAGTATTGTATTTTTGGCTTCTGACTGCATTTTTCTTTGAGTGTACACTAAGAATTTCTTGAATGTAGAGCAGGAGCCTAGGGTCAGAATGTCCTCCATCTGTTTCTGTGAATATTAATTTTAACGGGAACATAGTTACTCCTGTTCATTTATGAATTGTCTCTGTGGATGTTTTCATGCTCCAAAAGCAGAGTTGAATAGTTGTGACAGAGACTATGTGGACTGTCTTAGGTCCTTTCCTGACATTGGTTAACAACAAAGGAGAAGTGTATTTTGGTTCAAAGTTTCAGGCCATAGTCAGCTGGCTCTAATGCAGAACAGGCTGGCAGATGCAGCATGTTGGAAATAAAGGTGGTCAACCTATGGCATCCAGGAAGCAGAGTGACAAGGAAAGTGCTGGGGACAAGACTGCTCCCTTTGAGGTCACATGCCAGTGACCCACTCAATCCAGGGCTCACTCCTAGCAGCAGGTCAGCTTTGCACTCATCAGTGACTAATCCGCTGTGGAGACCCGTGATATGGTCACCTTACACTTTCAGGAGGCCTTGGGGAGAAGTTCTATGTCTAAACCCTAAGAGACTGCAGAGCCGGAAATATTTACTCTGTGGTCTCTCTGATCCTTTACACACTTGAAGGTGCATGTGCATTCATGCATGCACACACACATGCACACATGCATAGTAGAGAACACTGAACTCAGTGAAGGAGATGGAGGTTGCTGAATATTTGAATGGATGCTTGTGCTTTTTTACACTTTCTGCCCCTTCCTCTGTTTTTATACTTTCTGTCCTTCCAGGGTTTCTTCTCCAGGCTACCCCTTATATTTTTCCCATCTTGAGACTCTAAAATATAAAATCAGGCGTGGCTAAAGGACTGAAAGCACTACTTTGAAACAATGAAGCTTTTCTTACATGGATTTACTTCCAGATAGACAATAACTTTGGAATATTCCTGCTCTACAGGTTGTTAATTGATTTTGGTTCATGAATCTTGTGGAAAGCAGAGTGGAGTCCGTTGTTCTTGGTGGGCAGATAACAAGACCTAGCACAGCCTTACTGTCTGCAATGTCGTTATGGCTTTCTCATTCAGCTGCATCCTTTCTCCCCCACAAAACCAAAGAGTCTGTAAGTGGCATGAATGATCTACACAATACAGGGACTGGGTGTTCTGTACTTTGTTCAGGTAGA
Organism: Ctenomys sociabilis; assembly: GCA_004027165.1. Taxonomy (NCBI): domain Eukaryota; kingdom Metazoa; phylum Chordata; class Mammalia; order Rodentia; family Ctenomyidae; genus Ctenomys; species Ctenomys sociabilis. The sequence continues at coordinate 10,194 of PVKA01051597.1, read as the reverse complement.
TGTGAGAATCAGGCCATCCTTTTAGGGACACTATGGGAATTGGTCAGCTTTGGTATCTAGTTACTATTGAGGGGAAAACAACCTCTTGCTTGTGAAGGTGCATTCATTATTTTACCACCCCATAGATTATTTAGCAGACTTCTCAGGGCTGCATATTGCTATACTTCAGGGCACCAAGGGTTTTAAGATAATAGATGTGTGTAATTTATTCTGTAATTATGCACTGAAGTAATTTCAACAGAAGCCCCACATTTGAAGATAACTAGGTGTTATATTCAAATTGTTTGCTTTTGGAAGCATGTTTTGGGGGGTCTTAGCAGCTACCTAATTAAAAACCAATCCACTTAGCCACAAATCACTACTTCACATTCCACTTCTTTTTCCCCAAACAAGCCAAAATTAGAATCATGAAAGAAATGCACCATTTCTTTAATAGGGTAGAGAAAAATAGTCTCTTAGGACTAACTTCAGCTGGGTTCAGAAAAACAGAAAAGAAACACTTTGGTAATACCTTTTCTTTCCAGGTTCATAGAAGGTAAACTTGTAGAGCTGGAAGAATCAAAGCAGCTCTCAATCCAGACCCTGACCTCCACATGGATTGTAGATAAGGAGAGCAGGTGCAGGAGGCTTGGAAATCTCCCCACTTTTCACTTTCTTTGTCTGCCTTCCTTTCTTTCCTGTTTCTTTAAGCTGCTCTCAGTCAAAGTACATTTGTTCTAAGAAGGGGCTTGAAACGTGGTCAGGCTATATTGTGAACACGTAAACTCTTTTAAATGAGGACCTCTCACAGGGGCTTTGCATGTTTTTAGGATTTAAGCTTAAGCCAAAAAAAAAAAAAATAAGCTTGCTCTGGGAGGATTTTAAACATATGAAGGGAAGTTACTGGTAGAAAGTTTGGAAAGCTGCATTAGTTCATGGAGCAACCTGAAACAGACTTGGAGATAAAGATTCTAGTGTAAGTGACTCATTAGGAAGTGTTTCCTGGAAAAGCCCTGTAGGGAAGCCAGGGCCTGGGGTAGAGAGGGAAGAGGGCCAAGAAGCATGTGGTGCTGGACACAGCTGCACAGAGGATGGCTCTCCTGCAGAGCCCAGTGCACCTGTCAGTCCTGTCTCGGGTGAGGGAACAGAGGCTTTTACACCCCCACCTCTATTAGATAATCACTAGTTAGCAGTTACCCAGCATTGTGGAAGGTAGGGTGGGGCAGAGTGGCTGAGTTCTCCACTCCGTAGTGGAGTGCAGCATCATGAGGGGTGGTCCACCTCAAATGAAAAGCCCGCTGCAGCCTGACATTAGCTCCTGCAAACACCCTTCAAATAGCACTGAGCGCTATATCCTGTGGTTCATCTAACTTTCTGAGTTCATACCTCATGGTAATGATGAGGCCTTAATGTCCTCAGATTTGAGTATTTTAATTCTGCATGAGAGTTGAGGATACAAAGTTTTCAATTATAATAGAACAACTACAAATGCAGCTATTTAGTTGTCAGGCTCTCCTTTCTGCCTCTTTTAGAGAATACCAATTTCCAGTAAGAAAATAGATACTTTTTTCTTTTCTAAATGAAAATAGCATATATTTCAAGTAATAATTGAAAGGAAAAGCAACACAATAAGTATTTTAAATCTCATATTTAATTACCAAGGATATCACATCATGGTTGTTATTTTTTTCACACAAGTGTGATCTCACTGAACCTCATAGTAATGGCAAGGGTTGTTGCCCATACTCAACTTCACAACATAACATAGTGGAAGACTGAGAAAAGGGAAGAGAAATGAGGGACTAAAGAGAAAGGCACAGCACTAATAGCTACTGTTGCAATTTTATGCATAAATAATCCCCTATGTAGAGTTGAAGGAAAAAGAAGTGGGAGGAGAGAGGAGGAGAACAGGAAGTGGACTCCCTGAGTGCTCCCCCGCGCTCTCTGGGGAGTCTCCCTCCACCACTGAGGAGATGATGGTAACAGCCGGTGCTAACTGAACCTTTGCGAAGCCCCGGGGCACCGTGCATGGTTATGAGATCTTCTTCACGAGTTAACGTGCTTGGCTCTCATGAGGATGATGCGACCGCAGAACGCCAGGCACTTTCTTGTGGTCACACAGCTAGCGAGTATCAAGGCTGGGGCTCGAGCGCAGGCCTGCTGGATCCCGAGTCTGACACAGTGCTCTGCCAGCCTGAGTGCTTCCCTGTGTTTAGTGTCTGACGTCATGTATGAAATCCTTACCTGAAATTGCCTTCATCTTCTGGATAGAACTTTGTTTTCTATGTTTCTTAAAAGTTATTTTCAATTATTCATGTGATGAACCATTATATATATATATATATATATATATATATATATATATATATATAATCTATCTATATAATAGATAAAACATCACAGAAATACTGAAGTATCTATCTATCTATCTATATAATAGATAAAACATCACTGAAGTCATGGCTTCCTTTGACTCACACTTGCCAAATTTTGGCTTCCTCACCCCAGTTATCCATCTGTACTAGAATGACTTTAGCATATCACTTCCAGTCTTTAAAAATACATTTAGATACTTTCATACATATTGTTTGAATGTATGATGACATCTACATGATTTATTTAAGAATAAAACATTAATATATAATGAAATAGTTCAAATTTTCCAAGAGTTTTAAAATGGAGTTCTTGTGATATCTTTGTAATTATTTCGTGGTGTTCATAGGCTGTAAGAATATATTAACATTTAGTACACGTTAGGTCCAAACTATATAGTAACATTATACCTATAAATTTCAAGAGCAACAGTATTATAAATTAATTCTACAATTACTACAGTTACTTAATAATGGAAGATGTGTACCTGCTAGGCACTCCTGGGCCTTATTAGAAATAAGAACTGTTCCTATCCACACCTACTTTTGCATGGTATTTCTTTTGTTTTTGTCACAGCAAGAGACCTAGCTTTGGGAAAAATGACACCAGAGGGACTCTAGCATGATTGCACGTTGGAGCTGTGGTCCCTGCAGTTCCTGACTCCCTCAGCGGTGACAGATATCTGGTCTGGCTGGGCTCCCCTGGATGCTCACTGCAGCCATCCATAGTCACATATTTTGCAGCTCATTCTTTTATCTCACACGGTGCCTTACAGATCTGTCCATGTTATACATGGAGATTTACCTGATCCAGACACTGCTACAGAGCCATCCAGAACATGAACAGACCAGTTTGTTTATCTGATATATTATTGATCCTAGTTAATGTTACTTTTAATATTTTGTACTGCATGAAAATGAACATCCTTGGTATGCACCACTTTTGTTCATGTGGGAGAGTGAAAGAATCGCTGGACTGCTGTCTGCTCAATCTTTTTGTTTGAATGCATATTGACAAGTTGAGCTTAGCCATCTTTCAAGAAACTATTTCTTATAATCCTCTGCAACATCATTATGTTGCTGGGTTATGTTTCCTAGGACTCATTGCCCCACTGGGAAAGAATAATACTCCTGAAACAGTAAATCATACTGTGCAAATGGGTTTCTTAGATACACAGAGGCTGAAAAGCAAGGGTTGGATATGAATAGAATAAGAGGAGAGGAGTGATAGGAACTGATGAGAAACTGCAAGGCACATTTCCCAGTACAATAAGAAAGCCAGCCCATTTGGAATAAATAATTTATTTGGGACACAGCAAGTATGTTGCATGCATACCTTAAATTTCTTTGTCTTCCCATTGCAGACATAGCCAATCTATAGTGACACAGCAGATGAGCTAATTTGTAGCGGCATGGCAGACATAGCCAATCCATCCTAGCACTCGTTCTCCCACTCACTTTTTCTTACAATGCTGGTGTGGGTGCACAAAATAAAACTGACTTGTCATTCCTGGAGTCAGTGAGATCCTGGAGAGGCAAACTGAAGTTAGGAAGAGGAGGAACAAGTACTGTAAATGGAAGAGCATCTTGGAAGGCTTACTTACGTTTCGGGTCTTATTGGCACAATGACTAGAAATATTTCCCTATGAGAGGTAGCAACACGTGTTACTGTCTTGCTTATTTCTTGGTTTAGTTATAAGTTATTCTCTTCATTTCTGGTTAGTTTAATTATGATTCTCTTCCATGAAGCTCATATATTGAAAGATATGATTCTAACAACAAAACTGTACTTCTTAAATAAAACAGTGGCAGCAGAAAACAAATATTAATTGAATTTTTTACATGCCAGGTACTTCACATATTACATTTATCAACTTTTAAAAATTAATTTTTAAACGTTCATAATAGCTTTGTGATTTTTGCCATTATTCTTCTCATTTTACAGTAGTGAAATCTGAGCCATTGAAAGTTTAAACATTTTTCACAAAGTGAAATAACTAGTAATTGATACAGAGAATTATTTAGCTGGATTCTGTTCAATTCTAACTGCGCCATCTCTGATTAGAAGGAGATGATGAGGATTCTTGACATGAGCTGATACAATTTTGGCCAGAAGCAAAGACGCTTTCTGTATCAGTGCATCTGGGCAGCAGGGTTGGAGGAAATGGGTGATTTGGGGGGCTAGAATTTCCATACCTTTGAAATAGTTGAAAGTGTTCTGTATCATTTTATTGAAGACTGCAGATCTGCCATCCTAGTTTAGAAACTAAGGATTGGCCATTCTGTTTTCCCATTCCTAGAAAGCAGGGAGTGTTCATCAAGGAGAATAGAGCATTGCAGTGCAGGCGTGTCTGTCAAGGGGGATGCACGCTGCTGGGAGACTCAGGCCCTACTCTCTGGACTCCTCCTGCTCAGCCGGCATCACCATTTATTCACTGGCTGAGAAGAGGTGTGTCTTGGAGTTCTCAGGGGTAAACAGAGTGTTCTTGCTCATCGATCAAGACAGCATGTGGAGATGCTCCTTGAAGGGCAGCTGGTACTTGGTGCAAACACTAAAACTTTATTAAACTTTCAGCTTGTGCATGTATGTGAAATAATAAGGACAGTATAGCACCCCAGGGAGATTGAGCAGGTGCAAGGGCTCAGCAGATGGCAAGTCTCCTTGCCTTCTTTCCTCTATTATCAAGCAGGCAGGTACTCCCTGAGGGAGGCCTCCCTGATCTCGTGATGGCTGCATACTGAACAGCATGCCCTTTTACCCTCTTCACACACTGCAGGTGTAGAAAATGACCCTCTGTGACATTCCGTGATCAGCCTCAGGGTTGTCATGATTAGTGATGCAAAAGCAGCCATCTCTCAGTGTGTCAGAGTGACCTTTGTGTGTGGTTCAAGGGTAGGTGGCCACTGGGACAAGTTTGGTGTCTGTTTCAAGTAACTGCCTGTCAGTAACATGAGCTACTTAGGTCCTGGGCTTTGTTTTGTGTTGGAGTTGATTTTTCTCCTTGCTAACTCCAGGCTTTTGAAAATAAGATCTTGAAAACCATTTGTTCCTTCCTAAAAAAAAGAATCACTTCTGTGTGTGATGGCCCCTGTATTGACTTGGCCCAGAATACATCTTGGAGGAAGCTGTCCTGGGAGGAGACCTGGGTACAGTGTTGTCTTGGGCTATGATTCTTTAGGTTCAGGGATGTCAAGTGCTCCACACCTTCAGCCATCTGTGGCCTTCCAAGAATCACTTAGGAGCCAACCAGTGTCACCAGAACATCCTACTTAAGTACATATTCTTTCCCTTGTCCTCTTGGTAACTGTATGACTCAAATATTACTCAGAAAGGCTTAGCCCTCTGTAATTTACACCCCTTGCCAGTGTTATTATTGTCAAGCTGTTTATGTTCATCTTTCAAAGGGAAAGCACTGAGGAGTATCGTGTCAATTATGGCCTCAACTTGAGATGCCTTTTAGTTATTAGGTAAATAATTTGACCAAATCTTTTTTTTTTCCTCCCTAGCACTGGCTTGAACCTAACAAGTCCATCTCCAAGCAAATGAAATGTAAGTGACAATCTGTGGTTTTACTTTTCTATAAAATGCCCAAAGATAGAGTCAGTTTCCCAACACAGTTTCTTTTACCAGGGGAAAAACAGGTAGAGTTGAAGATAACGTGGGTATGCGGGGCCACCTCTCCCAGTGAGAGGGGTGTGTGTGTTCTCCCTCCTTTTCTTGCTCTGCAGCTACTTGTCCTTCTGTCTTTTGTGCCTCTTACCCTCCACACCATCTTGTCCTCATATCTCATATTCAAAGAGAAGCCTTGCCACTGCATGGTTAAATATACCACGAGCGTTAGTTACTAGTGCCTGATGCTTTTTGACTGTGTAGGTTGCTAGTAAATGGTTCAGTGTCAGCTGCAGACTTGAAGGAGCATAGAGAAGTAGGTGTGTTGGGAAACTAAAATCTTACTAGCAGCTTTACTGTGCATTGTTATCCTTTTCCACTCTTCCAACTGACAGAAAGCACTTAGGGCATTTTTCTGAATAATCGTTGTACATCTCTGGTGTTCAAAACAAAACCTTTCTAGAATCCCTGGTCATTCACTGGGAATGTTGAGAGGCGTAGTCCTGTGTGGTGTGATGTTTTGACCTGCTCACCTCTAGCAACCTACTTTTATTTATGGTTTGGAAAACTTTACAAACAGATTTCAGAATTCTTTGCCCACCTCCAGGTGTGCTTGCTCTTTTATGTCAACTTTCTCCAGGCTCGTCATGTAATTATAATTCAGTTCCTCAGTGCAGAACAGATTAGTATCAGTCAGGTCACTTGTCATCATTCAAGGAGTTTTCTTTCTCAGAAAATGAAATTACCCCAGGCGCAGTTTTCAGGGGGGAGAGAATGAAGAAGCTGAACCTGGATTGTAGACTTGCAACTGACCATGCATCCCTTAACTAGCTTCTTCTATCCATGCTTACTGCTCCTTCAACTCCAGTCTTCCAGCACAGGCTGCGTGCATGAGGAATATACTGAGATGAGAACAGATGTAGCAGCAGGGGCAGGAAGTGCAAGGGAGGCCAGCCTGCTGGGTGAGGCTGTGCCAGGCCTGGGATAAGATCCCCAGAGAGGAAGAAGGACTGAGAGCCCAGGAGCCTCCAGGGGAATGTGCAGGGAACAGAGGATGAACAGTGAGTGCAGGAGAGAGTCTGATGAAGCTGATAGCTAGGTTTGTCCCTTAACAATAGCTCGTACCCAAAACTATTATTTTTGTTTATATATTTAACAATATTTAAGCAACTTTCCATTATTCTTGTTTATATTAAATGGTTTTTTGACTTTGGTTCTTAGGTGCTCTGCAGTGTTTTCCACATTCCATAAACATTTATGAAATATAAATTTATTATGAAAGGTGTTTCAGTACTTATTGGAAGAAAAATTTAAAACTCGTAAGAAATTTAAAATGTGTGAGAAATTAGTTGCTTAAGACCTTTGCATTCATAATAACGAGTTTTAACAACTAAGTGAAAATGTATTACAGAAATGGTTTGCACAATGATATTTGAGCACCAGCCACTGTGAGTCTAATGAAAAATGAGATAAGACTCTGGAAAAAGTTGTGTGGAATTCAATTTTCTCATCGAGACAGTGACTTGGTGAGCTCAGGAAGTGCAATCCTACCCATAGCTGGTCACTGTTGCCCTGCTGAGGAGACTAAGGTGGAATAGCCATCTTTGGAGTGGCCTGAGCAAAGCTGGAGCTCCCAGGCTGGGCTCCTGGGACTCACTCAGGGCCAGCAGCCACTCCCCCTCCAGGTCCCAGACAGAATCTAATTGGAAAGATCCTTATATGAGTTACAGTCTTTCTTCACTGTACTTCAACTAAGAAATATACATAGATGCACATACACAGTGCACACTCTTGGATGTGAAAATAGAAGGCAACAGAAGGCCTATAGAACCCCAGATCTCCTACAGCAAATCCAAGGTGCACCCCGGAGGGTGAGCCTTGGCAGGCGCCAAGTAGCAGACATGTGTAAAGTGGTTGGAGGAGAGGTTAGAAAGCTTGGCAAGTTCCAGAAATGTGACCCAAAAGATGATGAGACTAACATAAAAACTGACTGACATAGATATGGGAGAAACAAATAAAAAAACTGGAAGAGCTAATAGTTCAACATATAAAGGACAAATTTACCAAAGGGACAGATGCCATGAAAAGGTATGAGACAAAAATGGTGTACATAAAAATTATATAAATTTCATAAATTACAGAAATGGCCAGTGTGAAGACAGGCTTCTAAAACTGAAGACAAAGTGATAAATTATTATTTTTAAAAAATTTTTAATCAAATTTATTTATTTATTTAGCACAGGAGCTTGCTACGCAGCTTGGACTTGTAGTGACCCTCCTGCTTCAGCACTGGGATTACAGGGTGCACCACCATGCTTGGTTTTGGTGGCCAACACAGTGCACCTGGGATCCCAAGGCTGGCATGGCATGTGATGGCCCAGCTCTTTGAGCTGCCAGGCTACACCGCTGAGCTATCTTGCCAGCTCTCAAAGTGATAAATTGTAATGATTTACTCAAAGAAACAGTAAAAATGATAAGAAAGCAAGAAAAGAAATCATCTAATAGCCACTGGGTGATACTAAGAGGACTGTTTAAGGTTAATTGGAGTTAGAATACAACACTCAAAGCATAAAAATAATCTGTTTACAGAAATTGTAATAGAAAAATTTCCAAGTATGAGGAAAGAGCACAGTATGCAGGCAAGCCAGATTTCTAGAACACCAGTTAGCTATGATGAAAAAGAAGTTTCCATGGCACATTAGAGTTAAAACCCCAGGTGGCTGGCCAAATAAGCAAGTGCAGAGGCCTGGGCTTCAATTCCTGGGCCTACCTTGCTGACCCTGCCCTCAGGGTGCACTGAGATGGCAACTGAGATTGGGTGTGGTGGTACTGGCCTGTAATCCTAGCTCTTGGGAGGCTGTAAACAGACAGATCACTATGACCCAATCTATGTAATGAGACCCTGAACACCCTGTAGGCCCTTCCCTAAAAATAAAAAATAGCAACAACAACAAAAACCAAAGTCAAAACCCCAGATGTTCAACAAAAAGATGGAATCTTGAAAGCTGTAATAAAAAAAAGTGAAAAATCATCTATAAAGGTAAACCCAGCAAGATTACAGCAAAGTTCTCAACACAAACTCTGAAGGCTAGGAGAGTTTGGAGGAAAGGGATGGAAGCCATAAAAAGAGGCACCTTCCAACCCAGACTAATACATCCTACAAGACAGTCTTTCAAAATTGATGGAAAAATAGGGATATTCCAAAGCAAACAGTGCTTTAAGAGGTACATGTACACCAAACCAGCACTCCAGTAAGTACTCAAGAACATCCTAGACCAGGGCGGTGAATGTAACAGCATGCATGTCATAGTGGGCTGTTCATTACCATTGAAAGCTCTTAAAGGTTCACTGTCACTGTGAGATAGAGACAACAGCAGCAAATTCAGATGGAATGAATGCTGTCACACCAGCTGGGCCAGAAGTTGAACAAGAAAGGAAAAATATAGGTGTCATCAGCAGAAAAGATGCTATGACACGAACAAATCAGTCTTTCGGTATTAACTTGCAAAGTAAGTGGCTTCAATTCTTCAGTAAAAATACACAGACTGGCAAGTGATAAAAAACACAATCCATTACTCTGTTACATTGTAGAAATCCATCTTATCTAAAAAGATATTCATAGGCTCAAAATTAATGGGCAGAAAACAATTTTATGCACTAGGACCTTGAAAGTAAGCAAGGGTTTCAATTTTACTCACAGATAAGATAAACTTCAAGCTAAAACTTAAAGGGGAGGCAAAAAAGGTTGCTACATATGTGTTAATGGAACAAACCATCAAGAAGTGATAACATTTATAAATATACATGCATTGAATATTGAAGCATTTAATTTCACAAAATACTGCTGGCCATGAAAGATCAAATAAACACCATTATAGACAGAGAGAGTGACTGCATTAACCCACTTTCACAAAGACACAGATCAACTAAGTAAAAAAGTCAACAAAGAAATGTCAGAGCTGACCATACTCCCTCAAACAAATGAACTTAATAGGTATCTACAGAATGTTCTATCTACTACAGCAGAATACACCTATTTCTTAGCAGAACATAGATTTTCTCCAAAATGGATTGTATATAAGCCTATGAAATATACTTAAATGAAGAAAACTCAAAATCACCCATGTTTAATATAAGATCACTATACATTGAAACTAGTAATCAATCACAGAAGAAATCATAGCAAATTTATAAACACCTGGAAATGCAGTGACACATTCCTCAACACTCAGC